>PVJH01022054.1:0-37307 GCA_004026705.1 Nesogale talazaci | reverse complement strand
TGGGCCACAGTCCCGCACTCAACCACTACGTCACCGAGGCTCAGCCACATGATATTTTCTTGACTACCAAAATTCTTCACTGAAAAATACTTCAACTGTATGCAAGTTTTCAAATGCAACTACCACAGAACATGTTCATAATGCCAATGGAGTGCATAAGACATTTTCCTAAATTCTGAAGGCAAGAGAAAGGGACGAACTATCACCAAGACTCACAGTGTAGGAGATTTTCCAAGCTCACCCAATTAGCAGATTGCAGTTACTTGTGCAAATGTTTTATTCAAAAATGCTGCAAAATATTGCTGGGTTCAAGATAAAGGGAAGAAAATCTGGCAACAGTGTAGACAGTTTTATCCCAGAAAACAGTTGCAGAAACCAGCTTCCATCGTTCAAAAGTCAATGAGGTGCGTGTATGGTCCGTCTGTGTCCAGCTTTAACACCTGCTTGTTTCCATAAGTGCCATGTTTCACCACCACGCCAGCTTCGGCACACTTGCTGTTCGCCGCCAGCTCTTGTTCACACAGAGACACAAACTGGGAATACAGTTCTAGCCCTTCTTCTTTTCCCGAGTTAGAGTGATACTGCATGTTGCGTCCTTTCACTTTCCCTCCCAGCGTGGCTTGAGGAATGATAAGAATGTTGCCAGGTAGATCCAATACAGAGACACGCTTACCATTTTCTGTCTCACTTAATTTCACATTGAGCAGTGTATTAACTGGGTGGGGAGAAAGGAAAACAAGAGAAAGTGAAAAACAGGCATTAAGAAAATCATCAGTCTTTTGGTGAGTTCGAAAATCTCATGTATTGGGCTGAGCCCTGGTGGCGTAGTGGTTGTGCTTAGGACTGCGGCCCCTGGGTTGGAGGTTCAAATCCAGCAGCAAGGCTGGGCCTCCTACTCTCACCACCAGGGGGCAGTGATGCCCCAAAAAACAAACACAAAAAGAAAATCTTATGTATCATGTTCATATGTCTCTCTGCTCATGCTTCTTACCCAAAGTCTATACTGATTAAAAAAAAAAACAAACTTTTATTGTGTTTTAGCTGAAAGTTTACACAGCAAACTGGATCCCTATTTAACAATTTTTTTCTGTGATGGAGTAGTTACAATCACTGCAAAGTGTCAGCACTCTGTTTCCTCCCTCCCTCCCCCCCTCGTGGGACCCTGCCCTTCTTGCCTTTGTTTTTGGGTCAACATTAACCATTTGGTCTCATATAGGTTATTGTTTAAAGACATTCCTTGTAGGTGTGTACATATCGATTTTTAAAATGGCTCCACTAAGTGACCTCAGCAAAAGTAATGCAAATCTTGTATCGACAGTGGCGTTGGTGCTTTAAATTGGACACGGTAAACCCTGCTGGTGCTGTTCAGTAAGTGCTGCCCCGAGGCTGGCAGTTCAAAGTCACCAGCTGTTATGCTGGAGAAGTAACTTCAGAAACACTACGTTGCTATAAGTCAGAATCAACTCGAACAGTTGATTTGGTTTTGGTTAACAGAAAGCTCACCCAGAAAGGTCTAAAGAATTATTTGTATACTAGAACCTCAAAATACCATGTTGCTGGCATACATGAGAAGACTGACCCTTCTGGTTTCATTTTTATCTTTCATGAAGCATAGCCCACTTGACAAGACTATGATAGTTCTTCCTAATACCAACTCTACTCGGTAAGAAAGAATAGTAAGTAAGTTTTTAATGGATTTATTATTTTAAACTTAGTTGCCCTGTCTGTGCTATTGAGACCATGGTTACAGATTTGATCCCAATTAAACCAACTAGTTTTCTAGTCATAACCTCAAAGACACTACTAACATAGACTAATCATTTTACAAATACCACCTAATAATAATATTTGTACTGTAAAGGGTAAAAGCAAGAATCACGACAAACTGTTAACTACTGAGAAATTAAAACAGTTAATACCTTTACCATACATGAGAAAACAGTGATGATGATTATTTTTTTTCCTCCTTTTTTTTTTCAATGATTTTATTGGGAGCTCTTATATCATTCAATACATCATTTGTATCAAGCATATTTGTACACATGTTGCCATATTCATTTCCCAATATTTTCCACTCAGCCCTTGGTATAAGCTCTTCTTTTCCCTCCCCCCCTTTTTTTAATGAATCATTTTTGGGGGGCTCATACAACTAATTCCCATCACGATCCATACATACATCAATTGTATGCAGGCCACATTTGCACACTTGTTGCCATCATCATTTTCAAAACATCCTCCCTCTACTTAGGCCCCTAGTAACAGCTCCCCATATTTCCTTTCCCTCCATCCTCCCACCCCCCATGAACCCTTAATAATTTACAAATTTTTATTTCTTTTTCATATTGTACACTGCCCAATGTGTTGCCTCACTCACTTCCCCATTGTCTGTACGCCAGAGAGGAGGTTATATGTAGATCCCTGAAATTGGTTCCCCCTTTCTATTCCACCACCCCTCCACCATCCCAGTATCACCCTCCCACCACTAGTCCTGAGGGGTCATCTATCCTAAATTCCCCATGTTTCCGACTCCAGCATACATCCCCTGATCTAGCTGGATTTGCCTGGTAGAATTGGGATCATGATAGTGGGTGGGAGGCAGTATTTGAGAACTAGCGGAAAGTTGCATATTTCAATCAAGTTGCATGATTATTTTTATAGCATTTAATAAAGTTATCCCTGGTGGCATAATAGATTTGAACTGGGCAGCTAACCGCAAGGTCAGCAGTTTGAAACCACCAGGCAGATCTGTAGGAGACAGAGGAGGCTTTCAACTCTTGTAAAGATTTATAGCTTTGGAAATTCACAGGGGCGGTTCCAGCCTGTCCTAACGGGCTGCTGTGATGCAGCATCAACTTGAAGGAAATGAGGAGGTTTTTGTTTTTTTGTCTAACCTATGAGAAGTCTCAAAATTTGCATAAAAATTTATGTGAGGATAAACACCGAAAATATTTATTATCTCAACAATAACCAATGTCTGAGAGAATACACACAAGAGATATTGAATATAAATAGCCTTAGAATCTCCCTTCTTCCACAAAATTGTACATTACTTCTGCTTGTAAAGGATTGACTAATTAAATAGATAAATGGTGAAAAAGATTATACAAACCTCATACTCCCGACTAAAAATTGGATAAAGATTGTTGTCTGGTGGGGTAGTCAGGAGTTTCGATCAGAGTCCGCGATTAACAATAGCAAGTATTCAGCATGTGTCCTCTATGTTACACTTCAGAGAACTGACCTGGTTAAAAAGCTGCCCAGGTAAGCAGTCAAATGAATTTCTAACGTGTGCATCACACACTATCAAATTTTATTTTACTAAAATCTACTTTTAAACACCTCTAATTTTCTCCCGTACAAACAGAACACTACGATGGAACCAGCCCATTACTTCTAAGAAACCATGGGCTGCAAAAACAATGAACATTCTCTCTTGGACAAAGTACAGCCCGAATACTTGTTCTGCAACCCAAGCACAGGTTCCTGGACATGTCATCGGAGGGGACATCATGCTTGGTAAAATACAGGATCATCAAAAAGGCAGACCCGAAGCAAGACGGTCTGCCTCGGGGCCTGTCACCAGGGCCTCAACCATGGCAACAACTGTCAGGCAGGTGTAAGAGTGAGCAGCCTTTAGCTACACTGTGCACGGGCAGCTGTGAGTCGGAAGCAGGTGGGTGGCATGTCACAGCCACGAGAAACTAAGGTGCCTGTTGAGCCTTTCGTGGCGATACACATCAAAACCGCCGGCCAGTCACGGACAGACAGGGATAACGGCAGCAAAGTGTCGAAAGGTAAGGATGATTTGTTATACTTCCACATACCTCCCTCTGCTGGTTATAATGGAAAATTCATTATCAGCATGCAAGCCTTAAGAATTAAAATGAGACAATGAATTAATCGCATGTGGAAAAATACATGGGGTGGGGGGGTTAAACTTGGACACATCCCTTGAGTTTCACTACTTGTAAGTTAATGTTTGCTTCTACTACCCATTTGTGTAATTTTTATTTCTTGCTCATTCAACTACAGATGTTGTCCTTTACCAATAAGATGCAATTTGTCCTCAATCTTTGTGATAGTCCCATGATGTTAGGGCTTTTTTTTCTTTTCACATACTGTATATACTCGAGTATAAGCCAACTCAAATATCAGCTGAGGCACCTAATTTTACCACAAAAGTTGCATGAAAAACATGCTGTAAAACTCCCAGGACGGACTGAGTCCCGGTGGCGTAAGTGGTTGAGTGCGGGACTGCAGCCCACGGGCTTTGTGGTTCAAATCCAGCGGCGGCTCTCAGGAGGCTCCCCCACGGCCACCAGAGGCAGTGATGTCCACAAAAAAAAAACAAACTCCCAGGACAGATGAACCCCTTGGGGCCAGTAGTAAGAGTGGAGCTACTGATGGGTGGAGGGAAGGTGGAGGGGGAGTCAACTACAAGCATCTACACATAATCGCCTATCAGGAAGACAGACATTGGAAGAGTGGGCCAGGGGAGACAACGGGCAGTGTAAGATAAGACAAAACAACAATAATTTATAAAGCATTGATGGTTGGTGGGAAAGGGGGGAGCATGGATGGAGGGGAAAGGATGGGAAACTGATGTGAGGGGCTCAAGTGGAAAAGCAGATATTTGGAGGATGATGACAGCAGTAGGCATGTGAAGGTGCTTGCCATAGTGTATGTATTTATGTATTGGGAAAAATGATGCATGGGCCCCCAATAAAATGATTTTTAAAAGCACGGAAAAAAAAACCCCAATAAAGATTTAAAAAACTTGGCTTATACACGAGTATACACAGTAATTGTTATGTTTTGAGACAGCATGTCCTTTGATGTGGTATTTCTGACAGTGTTGTAATTATCACAAGGAATATGCATTGTCACGGGCTGTTCAGAGTATTGGGAGTTTATAGGCAGACACATAATTTTTCAGAGAAGCCTAAACACTTGTCTTTGTGGGAAGTGTGCTTTCGTACAAGAACCAGACCTGTGCATGGGGATGTCTAGATTTGAAGGAACCCTCACACCTTTTACAGAGTGTCGCTGGCAGTTACGTGGCCCTGCCAAGGACTCTGAGGGACAAGGAAAACTAAAATAAGAAATATAGCATCTGTTTCTCCCTAGTGGCCACCCTGTAGCCAGTAAGTATCTGTAATCTTGGCTGAGCCTCAAAGTGTATTGTGGGTGTGTGCCAATCTGTAAGCCATATGAAACACTGCAGGATGTTTTAAGAAGAATTCCACCATACTTGCTTATGTTTAATTTTGGATTAGGTAGGAAACACTAGCTAAAACAAACCATAAAAGACAGAGTTAAATATTTACAAATTTTTATAAGACAGCAAATGTTAATATCATGTCTTTTGTTGCTCTGGTTCTCCTGTAATAGCAGTTCATCCTGAGTCAAAAGGAACATCAAATACATACCCATCTTGGGAAGAAGTTCTTTATTGGCTCCCTTGTAAAAGCACACGTAGAGCACCAGCCCTTTCTGAACCTATGAGAAATAACAACAGTGAATTTAGATTAGAAAGATACTTCTACATAGAGATACTGAGTTGAATAAATACAATTTTACAAATGTTATGGGCATGGAGGTTAAAAACACAGGGAGATTTTTTTTTTTTTGCAATAGATTGATCTAATTAATGGAAGACAAATACCTCTTTTAGGTCCCAACTACCTTTTACAGATCTTTCAAAAGTTAAGTCTTAAATCCCACCAAGAGGAGTGAACCACAATCTGTCTTCAAACATCTTATTTATATTCAAAACAAATCAGTCTCCTCCTCACAAGGTTGAGAAATAATTGCTTCATTCTATAGCAATCGAAATCACATTATACCAGATATGGCTGATGGATAAGCGGGAATGTGAATAATGTCTCCTGACATCAACCTTGTTTATTCTCCTCTAATTCATTTACCCTGAGATAATGACACCAAGGGCCTAATTCTATTTCAGTAAGCTTTAGGAAACTGTCCATCCTATTACAGTTGTTAATACTTTAAATAAACAGTGATTAGACTGAAAAAAAAACCCCAACAAATTTACTGCTACTGAGTTGATTTTGACTTGGACTCTGTAGGACAGGGTAGAACTGCCTCTTTGGGTTCCTGAGACATAACTATTCCTCCCTTAGCACAGTGGTTTGAACTGCTGACATTGCAGTCAGCATAGCAGTTCAGGCATAACCCCTACACCATATAGCTCTTTAAACAACTGAAGCTTGAAAATTCCATTTATGATGTAAAGTTCTATCATAGGTTCTTTGGTAATGAGATAATGTGCTGTGGTGGTCATGTGCTTATGTTAATTTCACGATTGAGATGTAGGGGTGGAGTCTAGCCTGTTAATCTGGAGATAGCCATTGAGTAGCCAATGAGGCCTCCGTGTGGGCATGGCTTTCTCCTGAGACTTCTGGGAAATCTTGCAATACTTCCCTGTGAAGATGAGAAGCTATCTTCCCAGTGGTTGGGAGTTTGTCTCAGAGACAAGGAACTACAGACAAGACAAGATGGAAGCGTCTGAGAAGCTGGAAGAGTCAGAGAAGAAGCCACACAGCCTTGCCCTAATGGAATCTGACCTCTGAAGGTGGAGAAGCTATGTGGAGACCCCTGCCAGCACTGAGTTCCTTCTACTACCACTGGATGCTGTTGATGGACCCTGAGTCCTGGAAGTGAGGAGCCATGGGGAGACCCCTGCCGGCAGCGGGACTCTGCACCCACTGGCCTGTGACTTTATGAGTCGGAAGGAGACTTTAGAGACTGATATTGGGCATATGGGTTAATATTGGACTTATGACTTTGAACTGGACTGAGCTGGGATGCTTTCTCAATGTCCCATTTCTCTTGTATATAAACCTTTTTCCTTATATTCATATGTGTGTCTATGGATTTGTTTTCTAGTCTACCTGGATTAACCCAATGCCTATACTTAAGAAAGTCTATTCTACTTAGTGCAATACTCATAACTGTATGAAGAATACTTAATGCATGATCTTAATTCTGATCATATTTTTGATTATGTATATTAACCTTATTGGCTTGAAGGACTATTATGAAGATTATATTCGCTACTATTTATAACGTGCTTAAAACAGTGCTTGGTTCGTATTGTTTATGAAATGAGTATGTACAAATAAATTTAAGGGGACAAGCATGGTTTATTTCACATTTTACCTTCAAGTCACTTGTCAGACGGTTTTGTATATGAAAGGGTGAACTCAGTTTGTCTGTTGCCTGCATTAGCATTCAGCTGTACTGCCCAAGCTCTCTGTCATACAAACGTTTTTATATGTAAATGCAAATGCAGCTCTGCATTCACATAGGATTTACCTGGGAAAGAAGTGATTTCTAAAATGTATAACTGGGCTTCTGCAACTGCAGGCAAGGGCTTCCACTGCACAGTAGGAACAAGGAAATGCTGAGTGATGTGCACATTTGCACCACTGTCACAGGCCCTGTCACCAGCCTGGTTGCAGCAAGAGCCAAACGCTTACGTTTACTGATACGTGGGTACTTGCAATGTCAGGATTGAGAACCTAATTATTTGCAGAAATAGACACCTGCTCTTGTACTCACCCACACTATCTCCTGATTAAGGCATTTCATTTAGCTTATCTCAATAATAGATCTCATGTCGAGACCTACAGTCCCTGTCTTCAAGTAAAAATCACTTTCCTTGTAATTTGTTGGATATATATTTCTTTTCTTTGATTTCTATCTTATTTATGCCTTTGTGTCTAAAGTGTTTCTCTAGGTAGGGAACAAGTAGATGGGTCATATTCTTTTGGGTTTTTTTTTTTTTTGCATCACTGCCCTCTGGTGGTCGTGGGAGGTACTCAGCCTTGCTGCTGCTAGATTTGAACCACCAAGCCAGTGGGCCACAGTCCCACACTCAACCAGTACGCCACTGGGGCTCTTTTTTTTTTTAATTTAATTTTATTATTTTTCAAAATTTTATTGGGGGCATATTCTTTTTTTATACCTTCAATCTATTTTGAAACTCACGGTCTTGACTGGGGCATATAACCCATTATTTAGTGTGATTAGAGGTAAAGATGAATGTGCTGCTGTCATTTTGTTATACTTTTTTATGGTGTTAATTCATTCCTCTTAATTTTCTGTGAGTTCCTTATATGGATTTTCATTTCCCATAAATTATTGCTGCTGTGCTTACTGAGTCTTGTTTATTCTCCTCCTTTTAGTGAGATTTTTATGAATTTTCTTCTTGGCTACCCAAGTTTACCTTAGTCCTCTTACATTTAAAATAGTCTGAAAAAATAAAATATAAAAGTCTGTTATTCCACAGGAGCAAAGGCTGGGCCTCCTACTTCCATCACCAGAGGGCAGTGATGCCCCAAAAACCAACCCCTTCCCCCCCAATAAATAGTCTGTTATGGCCTGAGCGCCGGTGGCATAGTGGTTGAGTGTGGAACTGTGGTCCACGGGCCTGGTGGTTCAAATCTAGCAGCGGCTCTCCAGGAGCAAGGCTGGGTTGCTCCCACGACCACTAGAGGGCAGTGATGCCCCCCAAAATCTGTTATATCTTGAAATCATCTTGACTTTTATCTTCACATGGAAATTCTATTACTGCACTATTCCCACTTTTCATTCTAAAGCTGTCATTATTTACAGCTTAACCCTCTGGTTTCCTGTAGTCAGTGTTATAACTTATTTTAACTTTTGTGCAATTTTTATCTAGATATATTTAGATGGCAAACCAAAAGATTACTTAAAATATTTTTTATAAAGTTGGTTTGGTTTTTACAAGTTCCCTTGATTTCTACATATCTGGGAATGTCTTCATTCCACCTTTGTTTCTGAAAGACAATATTGCTGGGCATATGATTCTTGGTTGACAATTTTTTTCTTTTCAGGATTTTATTTATGTCATCCCATTATCATCTTGCTTGCATGGCTTCAGACAAGAAATAAGGACGTAGTCTTATTGGTACCCTCTTTGAAAGTGATATTTCAGTTTTCATGATTTTTTTTCCCAGAATTCCTTAGTTTTGGAGATTTTGATTATGAGATGACTTGGTGAATTTCTTTTGTATAGGTTTATTGGCTTCTTGGATGGAAACCTTCTAGTCTGTCCTTCAAAAAAATTTTGGCTTTTTTTTGGGGGGGGGCATCATTGCCCTCTCCGTGGGAGTGGGAGGCCCAGCCTTGCTCCTGGAGAGCTGCTGCTGGATTTGAACCGCCAAGCCAGTGGGCCGCAGTCCCGCACTCAACCACTGCACAACCAGGGCTCAGCTCCTGTCCTTCAAAATTTGTCGTTAATATTTTCATTCTCTTTTTTGAATTTCAATTGAAGGTCCATTATTCATTGTGGTGATCCTGCACATAAAACCTATTGTCTTCGAGTTAATTCTGACGCAGGACCAATGTAAGACAGAATGGAATGGCCTCACCAGGTTTTCAAGCCTGTAAATTTTTTTGGAAACATCTTTCCTCTGTGGAGTGATTGATGGACTCAAACTATGGATCTTCAAATTAGCAGTTGAATACTTTAACTGCTACACTACCAGGCCTCTCTACATAACTCTTAGGCTTTCTTTAATCTTTTTTCTGCTTCTCAAATTAGTATCAAGAGCATTCCCCTCTAGTTCACTGATTCTTCTATTGAATTAATTTAGCTTCTATGTACTTCCAGTTTTATGTATTTCTGATGCTTCATTGCTAATATTCTGAATTCCTACTTCTTGTATGGTTTCTAATTGTCTATTGAGTCTGTCATTTTGTTCTTGTTTATCCTGATCATGAGGATATTAAATATGAATTCTGTGAGTCCCTTCCCAGGTAATTCTATTATCACTGCTGCCTCAGAAAAGTTCTTTATTTTTCCTTTTGGTCGGTCTGCTTGAGCTGTCCTTTTTGCTGTGGTTGTTTCATGTGATTTGTTATGTGCATTGTCTCCAAAGCATTAAGGTGTGGTTTTATTTTATCTATCTATCTATATCTATCTATCTATCTAGTGCATGGTTGTTTAGGGAGCCCTGATAAAGAGTGGTGGGTTACTTGTTGGTCTGTTGATGACAGTCAGGAGTTGGAGACTACTAGACTACAGGAGGATGATCAGGCTTTTTTTTTTTTTGATGATCAGGCTTTTTAGTCCTGTGAAGTCACAGTCTTAGAACTCCCCACGGGTAGTACTACTGTCAGGAGTCTGAATTGACTCAAGGGCGTGGTTTGTTTTGTCCTGATTTTGATATATCACAAAGGTGGGGACAGGCACAGTCTATTGATAACTGATCTGGCCGGATGGGAACATTTATCACCTATCACAGAGAAGGTGAGGGCTGCACTAGAGCTTAATTTCTGAAATTCTGGTTTGCAAAAGGCTATGGAGGGAGGCTTATTGACAACTTTCAATATGGCACAACCTTGCTGCTTGCTGAAAGTGAGGAGGACTTGAAACACCTACAAATGCAGATCAAGGATTTCAGCCTTCAGTACGGATTATGACTCAATGTAACAATGACCAAAATTCTAACAGCTGGAACAATAGGGAACACAACTTATCATTATCTCCATTTATCATGGATAAAAGTCTTGATCTGAATGAATTATTGAATCATGTGATCTGTGAATTATGTGCCAATAAACTAAATAAAAAAGGAAAAAAATGGAGAAAAGTTTGAAGTTGTCAAGGGCTTTGTCTCACAGGGATCCATAATCAATGTTCATGTGAACAGCAGTCAAGAGACCCAATGACACACAGAGCATTTGGAAAATCTGCTGCACAAGAGCTCTTTAAAGGGTTGAAAAGCAAAGAGGTTTCTTTGAGGACTAAGGTGCAGCTTGCCCAAGCCAGGGTATTTGCAACTGTGTCATATGCATGTGACGGTTGGACCCTGAGCTGAGCCCTGGTGGCGCAGTGGTTGTGTGCGGGACTGCAGCCCATAGGGCTGACGGTTCAAATGCAACAGCAGCTCTCCAGGAGCAAGGCTGGGCTTCCTACTCCCACCAGGGCAGGGATGTAAAAGAAAAAAAGGAAGTTGGACACTGAATAACAAAAACTGAAGAAGAATCAATGCACTTGGTGTAGGCAAAGAATACCCAAAGTACTATGGACTGCCGAAAGAACAAACAAATCTGTCGTGACTATGTAAGTATAGCCAGATGCTCCCTAGAGACAAAGGTGAGTCTTGCGCTCACATACTTTGGACACAGTGTCGGGAGAGGCCAGTCCCTGGAGGACGTCGTGCTTTATAAAGTAGAGGGACAGTAAAAATGAGGAAGGTCCTCGACAGGATGGACTGACACCGAGGCTGCCCACCATCGGCGCAAGTGTGAGAACATTGTGAAGAAGGCACAGGTTTGGGCAGTGTTTCCTGCTGTTGTGCTTAGGGTTACTGTGGATGCAATGGCACGCAACAACAACTAACAACGAAGACGACAGTGAAAGCCCCAAATCTCTTTGTAGAAGCCCCACTTGGATTAAGCTTCCATTGAATTCCTCCTTCTGATGGTCTTGCCCTCAAGGCAGAACGCATTGGAAAGTACATGAGTCTTACCTCTCTCGTTGTCAGAAGGTCCCAGACCCATGTTGCAAATTCTCTTAACAGAATGAGTCCCAGTTATGGTCCCAATTGTTGCCACTTTTGTAGTCCCACCTTTAACTGTGATTCATTGTTCTGCTACCAATTGTGGATTCGTGAGTTTGCTTTTTGATTCATGTCTTATCTAAGTGGCTATGTCACTGTAAATCCTGGTACACCATTATGATCCTCTGCTATTCATCTCCCTCATCCAGATGTTGCAACTTTGTCTTTGTAAGACTTAATGTTCTCCTTCTGTTCCAGATTTGGGAACTCTTTCGTACCCTAAAACACTGTACATGCTGATTACTGGACAGGCAAGGTGGCGATGGTGGAGGGCTTGTGCTGCAGTTGGTCTGTTGGTGCAGGAGAATGGTGCTGCTTGCTATGTGGGCAGGGCAGTGGGGCGGAGGTACGAGGAAGGTGTGCACTACTGGTTGTCTTGCTGGTGTCTTGAGAGTGCAAGTTGGTGCTTGCTGGGTGGGCAGGGTGGTAGGTGACAGGTGGTGCAGGAGCACATACTACTGCATGTAAAGTGGGTACAGTGGCAGGAGGGATGAGTAGACATTGTTGGTAGTGAGCTGGGTTGTGGGGGAAGAGTGTGTTTCTCTGATCACTGGCCTTGGGGGACAGTTCTAGCTCCATGGGTTGTGGTCCAAAACTGGGTCCTGGGTCCAACTGAAAGCAAAGAGGAGGGATGTCCAAAGTCTGGTTGCTGGAGGGAGCAGAAAGGATGCTTCCTGGTGACACTCTATGAATTTACTAGTCCAGGAATGTCAACCAGGCTAATGGTCAGGGGCTGCTGCTGGTAAGTGGCCCTGTCTCTGGTTCCTGGCTTCCTCCCTGCTTGGGGGTTCCCAGGATCCCTGGAACTCTAGCATACCTCAACCATACTTTGCCTTCTTCTATCTGGTTCATGTCCTGATCACCAGCTTGACTTTAGGGCTGTCTACCCAGCTTCTTTGTCTCCGATTGGGAATTCTGCTGGAGTCACCATCTACTTTGTCTCAAGATGGCTACACCATTTCAGACCAGCAGGCAGGATTCCTTTGATCCATAACTCTTCTTATTTATGGTTTTGTTTAATTTATCCTTCTAATTGGCATTGTATCTAATTTTCCATCCTTGCTTTTGACGCTGTTCTAGGATTATCACTTATACCTGTGTCACTTATTTTCTCAGGTTTTTGCTGTTGGGGGACAGAAAAGTGTGTCTAAGCTACCATCTTGGATTGACTCCCTATAGCTTCCTTTGGCATAAATTTTATACTATAAAACATTTCTGGTACATAGAAAAGTACAAGTAATGTTCACCAAAACTTTACAATCTCACTTCCCCAAAAGAAAATCACTAGTTTGTGACAGCAGATGTCTAAATGAATGAAACTTAGAACAAAAAAACTTTCAAATTAAAAAACAAACCAAAAAAAAAAAAAACCCTTTCAAATCCTTTAACAATTAAAATGTTTAAAAAAAAATCTTTGTAACAGATTAGGAAAGAGGATGCTTGAGAAACTGAAAGGGGCTGAGCCCCAGTGGTGTAATGGTTGAGTGCAGAATTGCAGTCTACAGAGTTGGCAGTTCAAATCCAGCAGCAGCTCTCCAGGAGCAAGGCTGGGCTTCCTACTCCCACCAGGGCAGTGATGGCCCCCCCCCCCAAAAAAAAAACCCCCAAAAACCCATCTGAGTGAGAAACTGAAAGAATTTACACCTTTTCTTTATCTAATTACTTGTCAGCTCTTTAACTTAGGCATACGTGTGGGAGCGACTTTAAAAATAGCTTTAAATTCATAAACATCAACTGATGATTTAGAAGGTTAGCAGCAAATTTCTGTGACTTTGCGTAAGGAGATGTGGCACGCACACCAACAAAGCAGCATCAAAAGGATCCAAATAACCACGAGGTTGGGGTTTAGAGTGCCATGGGGTTGTTAAAGGAATCATGGTGGCACAGTGGGTGAAGTGCTGGGGGTTGCTTACCACAAGGTCTGTGGTTCCAACCACTCGCCACCATGAAAGAAAGATAAGGCTGTCTGCCCCGGCTGTCTGCTGCTCTAAACGTTTACACTCAGAAACCCCATAGAGCAGCTCTGCTCTAGCCTATAGGGCCAACGATGAGTCTGAATCAACTCAACAGCAAAGGCTTTGTGATTATTAGCTGTGGCCTACTTGGCCCCAGACTTATGGAGGCATTATGCATCGGACTGGACCATTCCCCGCCCCCTCCCCGGGGTCATGACAGTGGGGGAGCACGGAGGAAGCATTAAAGAACTAGAGGAATGCTGTATGTTTTTATTTTGGGGGGGGGGAGGCATGCCTCTGGTGGTTGTGGGCGCTACACAGTGCTGCTCCTGAGAGCTGCTGCTGGATTTGAACCGTCAAACCCGCGTGCGCACTGGATGCAGTCCTGCACTCAACCACTTACACCACCGGGGCTCAGCCTGAATGTTGTATGTTTTATCCATGTTATACTGCACCCTGGCTGGATTGTCTCTTCCTTGTGACCCTTTTGTGAGGGGATGTCCAATTGTCTACAGATGGGCTTTGGGTCTCCATTTTGGCCACTCTTCATTTGTATTGATATGATTGCTTGTTTTGGGTCTTCTGATGCCCGGTACCTGATCCTGTCAGGTATCCACTCGTGGTCACATGGACTGGTGTGCTTCTTTCATGTGGGCTTTGTTGCTTCCTGGCCCGATGGCTGGCTTGTTTAACTTCAAGCCTTTAAGGGACCAAATGCTAGATCTTTTAATAGATGGGCACCATCAGCTTTCTTCACCACATTTGCTTATGCACACATTTGTTGTCAGCAATCATTTCACAAAGGTGAGCATCACAGATTCCCAGGTAACTAGAACAAAGTGTTCTGGTATTGAGGGAGTATTTGAGTACAGGCCCAATCAATGTCCGTCTGTTACCTTAATACTTAACATATAAGTATATGTACAGAGATCTATGTCCCTATCGTTACATATATTTACATATGTACGACTGCATTTATACCTCTATAAATGTCCTTTGCCTCCCAGTTCTTTCCTCTATCTTCTTTCTTCTCGTCCTATTATCATGTTCGGTCTTCATTTGCCTTTCAGTAATTTCTCTAGGCCACAATGTGCACATTGCACATTGATCGACACCCGCCAGACATCCTATGGCCTCCCTGTCATTGATTTTAGATCACTTGCTCCCTTGTAAGACTGGACCATTGTAATCCACAGGCTGTTTTTTTTACCCACTGATGGCTTTTTAGAAGATTGGCCAGGGCTTTCTTCCTATTTTTTTTTTTTTAAGTCTGAAAGCTCTGTTAAAACTTGTTCTGCATCAGTTACATGCAAGTTTCCACGGTGGTAGCTGCATTTGCTTAAGGTGCACTGGCAGAGAAATGAAGTTAGTGAGGCCACTATAAAAATGAGTAGTTCTTTAGGAAGGCAGCAAATATGAGGGGCCTTTAAAAGTGAAAAGTAAAATGAAAAGACAATGAAATGGTCACATGAACTTTTTGAAGCCCTCTTATAAGTAGAAAAAAAGAGATTTCAAAATATGGAATCACGACTGCAGAAGGGGGGGGGAAGATAAGAGAAATAAATTTTTGAGAACGAGTGGAGAGATGCAGAAATGTTCTATGCTTACAGTTAGCAGAGGATAACAGACTGGGTTAGTATTGAACACACTGCCTGGGGCTGTGTCATGGGCTGTTATAGCTGTGTCAAAATCCAGCAGATGAATGGGATTCTCTGACATTAAAGTTTCTGAGTACTTTCAGAGGTCTCTAATGATGAGCCAATTTCCCCCTTTCTCTAAAAGTAAGTCAAGGGCAAGTAAGAAACATTTTCTTTCCTTTTGCATGGGCTGGGGCAGAGGCAAGTGTGGAAGCAGAGGGAAACCATACTAGTGAAAAGTTCTTAGGAGAAAATGTGTTTGATAACAATGCAACATTATGGTCAAAAGAATGGTGTCTGTTTTTAGCTGGAAGTCAGTCAAATTTTGAAAAGTTCTCTTGTAACGAAAACTTTCTTGGGAAAGCTCTCGTTGCCTGGCAGGAAGTACAGTCTGGGAGGATGAATCTTTTGATTTATAAGAAACACGTCTAAAGTTAACGCCAGTACATTTCAGCTGTGAGCTCGACCCAGACCTGCACAGGCCACGAGAAGCCTCAACCACGAGAGGGGGGTTAAGGCTTTGGCTTTTTGGGAAGCCTGACGTCTGCCTGAAACAATGAAGCTTAAATTGCAGTAAATTAAAGGTACTAGGTGAGCGAAGGTTAGAATCCCGGCGCGCCTGGGCAGCGAGGAGGGAGGGGCACCGGAGCAGTTCAGGGAAGCAAGTGCTGGCCCAGGTGGCCCGGGACCCAGCGACGTGGGCAGCGCGCAGGCCACCGTGGGCGGCGTCCCCAGGAGCAGCCGGCGCGGGCACGCAGCACGCGGGGCAGCGGCCCGTGGGGTGGGGGGTCACGGAGAGAGGAACCACAGAGCCACGTTACCTCCACCCACTGGGCCGCGGCGTCCCCCTCGGCGGGCCGTACTTGCAGCTGGGCGCGCAGGCACTGCTGCAGCAGCGCCCGAGCCTGCAGGGTCCGGCCGCTCTCAGCCATGGTTCGAGCCTCCGCAGAGATCTGGGCGCCGCGCGGGGAGACCCGGGCGGGGCGGGGCCCACGGGAGCGTCCGGGGCTCCGCCTCCAAGTGGGCGGGGCCCCTGCCGCGTTCTTTGGTGTCCCGGATGTTCCCTCTAAAAAGCCTGCCCAGCGCCCCCTGAGCATCTTCTGGCTCGGTGCCGTTGAGGCAAGATGGGACTGCCCCGGTGTGTTTCGCAGCCTCTACGTCCATCTTTATGTACATACGTCAGCCTCCTCCTTTTCCCGCAGAGCAGCTAGTCGTTTCCAACGGCCCAACTGGAGGTTAGTGTAACCCACGTGGCCACCCGCCCACCGCCTGCTGTCCAGCACACTGCTCCCTTTCGAAGAGACATTTTTTCAAGTCGGAAGTCTCAGGTTTCCAGGTGTTAAAATTTTAGAACGCTGCCTCATTTAGCTTCTTAGGCCCCTTTTGGCAGCTAGGTGAACAGAAGCAGAAAGTTGAATCGGGAAGCAAACAGAGATGGAACAAAAGGCTCTAAGTCTTTCAAAAATACCCTGACCCCAATCCCTAAAGCCTCCCTGCCTCTATTAGGGCGGCCATAAATTATTCTGTCAGTTGTGGATTGGTGCCCTCTGTGAATACACATTTGGGGATCAATCATTTTGCAAAATTTTCTCACCAAAAAACACTCCCCTATTTAATTAAAAAACACACTCCTCCTTCACTTAAAATAGTAAGAAATAATTAAAAACGAAGTGACATAATATTAAATTCTGTGATATATTTTCTATAAGTACATATTCCAATTAAGAAGGTCTTCTTTTTATTTCCCACATAATGTATTCCCTAAATATGCAGCAGATTAGCATTTATTTTTCCATGGGCCTGAAGGGTTTAGACAAGGAATAATAATGTTACCCTGATTGCATTACCCACACCAATTATATGGACTCAGTTGGCATGCTATGCTTGTACACTTGGGTCTGCTATTTTAGAAGATGAGATCACTGACAACATTTTTTTTTAAACCCACACAAAGCACTATACTGGAAACAACAACAACAATGCACTCTCCATCCACCATCGTTTCTACTCCAAACTGAAACGGAGTGTGTTGCCGCTTATCTTGCAAACTGCCATACACTTTTGCTAGAGGCAGAAAGCAAAATCTCACATTATCTCTGATTGCTGCATTGCAGGGGTCCTTACATTTGTTGGCATTTGTCTGCAAAGCACAGCTAAACTGCATCTCTTAAAAGTCTGCATCTCTGTGTCATTCTAGCTATTGTGTCTTTTCTCCCTCCCACCCACAGAACCACATTTTAAAGGATGAAAGGGATTTTTGATTTAAAGGCCAGACTGAGGGGCCTCTGGTGTGCTCTTGTAATGTGGGTGCAGGAGATAGGGAAATCTATTGGAAACAGGGTGTGTGGTTTCCCAATATTTTGCCCCAGAGAAGGAAGGAACCCTTGCTGTGAATAGATGAGGTCTGGTTGATAATGATTATTTGTTCAAAAATCCCCAATTACTTTAAATCTCCCTCCTGGTGGAGGATCTCCTGGACTAGCAGGAAGTAAATTGTGACTCACTTTCTGCCTGCAGAGGGCACAATAGGGTAGGTATCAAGAATAGAAAGCATATATATATATATATATATGTAAATATACATATATACACACATATATTAATACTTCATCTAATTCTAGAAAGAATTAAGAATACAGGACATACGAAACTATTCATTAGTAAAATGTGGATGAAAATAAAGCATTGGTGTCTAGAGAATAGAGGTCAGTCAGTGGGAGGGATGGGAGGAGGGAGAATTCAAACTCAATCCTTAGCTTGAGACAGTGGTTCTCGACTGGAGTGCCCAGATGACACAATGTGCATCAAAGCTTTCACAGATGTTTAACTTTAATTTTTGTTGTAAAACAACTATGCCCATCATGTGCAATGTTGCGGTAAAGCAGGTCGTATAAATTGCTTTGAGTTAGAAGTAAAAGCTAAAAACATCACGTGAAAATGGCCCCAGAGAAAAGCAACAAGAGTTTTGCCTAGATGTAGACGTTTTCTTAAGATTTCATTCTATAATAAATCTCTTACTTGGGAATATGTTAGCTAATGGAAGTGCAGCTGGGAGAACAGCTGTTTTAAGGAAAGGGGTCAAATCGAGCCCCCCCGCTTCATAGTTCAGTAACTTTTCCCATCAGTGCGTAGGAAGGTGTAGGAATGCTAGCAGCCCACTGGTTAACTTCTTAGTTAGCTGAGAAGTCATTGATTGGTGTCCATCAGCTACCCCACAGGACAAAGATGTGATAGTCTCCTTCCATAAAGATCGATAGCTGGGAAACCCCGTGGAGCTGTTCAATTCTCAGTCAGAATCGACTCAATGGCATGGTTGAGTTGGTTCGGATGAAGAAGGTGATCAGATTCTGAGAAGCTGTTTCACGAACTAACATGCATCTGATGTTGGGCTAGAACTGGCATACTAATGGATTCAATTATAATAAATATTTCTGTGACAAGGTGGCTAAACTACATAGAATACTAGATAACATTCAGAAGTTGTTTAATGAATCAACTATGGGACATGTAGAATGCTTCTTTATATCATTACACTTTTGAATTGTTTGATATGTTAAATATACCTTAATGAAACTAATAAAAGTGAATTATGGGACATATTCAAGTATATTGGCGAGGATGGATTGACACAGTGGCGAAACAACAGGCTCAAACGTGACAAGGAGTGTGAAGATGGCTTGGGATCAGGCATTGTTTTGTTCTGTTGCATATAGAGTCAGAGCCCAGTTTATTCTGTTTAATAACAACATTTGACCAGTGCATTCTCTGAATGCAGGCAATATGGAAATTAGTACTTTGCTTGGTGGGTAAGGAGCCAGCATAAAGGGGGTGGAGCCCTCAGATATTGCCGTAAGTGCTAAATACTAGTCATTAAGTAAAATAAGGAGCACTGGTGGCGGAGTGAATTACATAGTGGCATTACATTACTGCTGTGGCAGACACTAATCTGGTGTCAATTTCAGGATTGGGAGTGTAGGGATGGATGGAGTCTAGCCTGTCAATCTGGAGATAGCCAGTGAGACCCCTGTGTGGGCATGGCTTTCTCCTGAGAATTCTGGGAAATCTGGTTGTATTTCTTCCCCCTGGAGGTGAGAGACTTACGACTCAGTCCCTTGGAGACGCTCTACTGACAAGGCACAAGGCTAACTTCCTGTGAGACATCCCAGAGGAGAAGCCACATGAACTTACACTTATAGAACCAGACCTCTGAAGTCAGAAAAGTCACAGGGAGACTCCTGTCAGTGCTGAGATGATTGACAAGCCACAGAGAGGACCCTGCCAGTGCTGAGATACTTCTACCACCACTGGATACACAAGACTCTGTACCTACTGGCCTGTGATTGTTCTGATATAATTGCATGTGCTTCGTGAGTCTGAAGAGGACTTTATAGATTGGTATCAGACATTTGGGTTAATATCGGACTTATGCCTTTGGACTGGACTGGGCTGGGATGTTTCCTCAGTGTTCAGTTGCTCTTGTATATAAACCTCTTTCTTTTTTTTTGGGGGGGGGGCATCACTGCACTCTGGTGGTGGGAGTAGGAGGTCCAGTCCCACTGCTGGAATTGTACCTCCGTCCCAGTGGGCTGCAGTCCCGTGCACAACCACTACGCCACTGGGGCTCAGCCCATAAACCTCTTTCTTATACACATATGCATGCTTATAAATTTGTTTCTCTAGTCTACCTGAACTAACACAGCTGCTAACCACAAGGTCAGTGGTTTAAAACCACCAGCAGCTTCATGGGAGAAAGAAGGGGTGTGTTAGTCCAGGTAGACTAGAGGAACAAATTCATAGACACACATGGATATAGGGGAATGGTGTATATACAAAAGGAATGGCACATTGAGAAAGCATCCCAACCCAGTCCAGTATAAAGTCATTAGTCCGATATTAGATCTTATGTCCGATACCAGTTTATAATGTCTCCTTCCAACTCACGAAGTCACAGGCCAGTGGGTGCAGAGTCCCAGCGCTGGCAGAGGTGCCCTCATGGCTCCTCATTTCTAGGACTCAGGCTCCATTAACAGCATCCAGTGGTGGTAGAAGCAACTTAGCACTGGCAGGGGTCTCCATGTGGCTTCTCCAGCCTCAGAGGTCTGGTTCCATCAGGGCAAGGCCCTGTGCTGTCTCCTCTGGCTCCTTCAGCTCCTCAGATGCTGCCTTCTTGTCTTGTCCATAGTTTGTCATCTCTGAGATTAACTCCCAACAACTGGGAAGATAGCTTCTCATCTCCACGAGGGAAATAAAGCAAGATTTCCCAGAAGCCCCAGGAGAAAGCCATGCCCACACAGAGGCCTCAGTGGCTATCTCCAGATCAACAGGCTAGACTCCACCCCTACATCTCAATCATGAAATTAACTTAAGCACACGGCCGCTACAGGAGGACACATTTAATATTTGGCTATCTTGAGAAGGATGAAAATTTGAAAGCACTTCATTGTGCTCAAGCAGAACTTGTATATAGATCAAGAGGAACTTGTGTGAACACAACAGAGGAATGCTACATGGTTAAAAATCTGGAAAACTGCATCATGATTGTATGCTCTCACCATACTTATTCTGTATGTAGAGCAAATCATCAGAGAAGTTGGGTTATATGAAGAAGAATCCAGCAATAGGATTGGAAGAAGGTTTTTAAAAAATCACTTTATAGGGGGTTCATACAACTCTTTATCATAATCGATATATCAATTGAATCAGGCATGTTTGTACATGTATTCCCCTCATTATTTTCTAGACATTCACTTACTATCAAGATCTTGGGATCAGCTCTTTTGTGGTTCCACCCTGCCCACCCTCATAACCCCAATAGATTGTACATTGTTAATTTCATCTCTCACACTGACTGCTGTTTCCCTTCTCCCCACATCTTCTGTTGTTCTTCCCCCTATAGAGGGGTATATGGTTATGCATCAATCATTGCGATCAGTTTCTCCTTTCTCTCTTTCTTTTCTCCTTACTCTTCTGGTATCACCATTCCCACCCTGTTTCTGGATGCTGTGTCATGAGCTCCCATCCCCTTCTATACCTGTGTACAGGTTCTGGTCTAGTCTGAATTGAGAAGCAGCACTGAAGTCATGGTAGTGAGGGGTGAGGAAGCCTTAAGGAACCAGAGAGATATAGTGCGTTTAATCGATGCTTTACAGCACCCTGGTGACTCATCCCTTCCCTGTGGCCCCTCTGTGGGGAGATTGTCCCACTGTCTACAGATGGGCTTTGGATCTTTCCTCATTCTCAACACTATGTGTTTTTGGTTATGTGTCTGCTTATGCCTATTTGGTGGTCCCTATGGCTCCTCTTGATTCCACCAGCGGTGTGCTTCTTCCATGTGATCTAGTTGCTTCACTGCTGAATAGCATCTTGTGTATCTTCAAGCCTTTAAGACCCCAGAAGCAATATCTTTTAATAGTTGAGCACCATCTCCCTTCTTCACCACATTTGCTCATGTACCTGTTTTGTTTTGTGTTGGAAGGGTGAATATCCTAGACTGGCAATTGGTTAGAACAAAGTGTTCTTGATTTGAGGGAGGGTATGAGCAGAGGCCCAAAGTCCATTCCCCACCTTAGTATATTCCTGAAATATATAGATGATTCAATCTTGGTTGCTGAAAGTGAGGACGACTTGAGTGTTTGCTGATGAAGATCAAAGATTGCAGACTTCAGTATGGATCTCTTCTCAATGTAAAAAAGGCCCAAGTCCTCACAACCTGACCTATAGCTAACATCATGATGAATGGAGAAAAAGTGGAAGTTATCAAGGATTTTATCTTGTTTGGATTGACAGTCAATGCTCATTGAGCAGCAGTCAAGAGA
Source organism: Nesogale talazaci (assembly GCA_004026705.1). NCBI lineage: Eukaryota > Metazoa > Chordata > Mammalia > Afrosoricida > Tenrecidae > Nesogale > Nesogale talazaci. The sequence goes on along the minus strand of PVJH01022054.1, from coordinate 15,285 downwards.
TCGAAATATGTGCTACATTGGACAAATTTGCACAAGACCTCTCTAGAGTATTAAAAAGCAAGACGGTTACTCTGAGAACTAAGGTGCATCTTACTCTAGCCATGTCACTTTCACATATGCAAATGAAAGAAAGGCATCGATGAAGGAAGACCGAAGAAGAATTTACGTGTTTCAGTTGTGGTACTAGAAAAGAATATTGAAAGTACTACCTTTTGGGCCTGCCAAAAGGACAAACAAATTGTCTTGGAAGAAGAGTGCTTCTAAGAGGCAAAGATGATGAGAATTTGCCTTCATACCATGTTCCCCACCCCACCCCCAAATAAGACAGGGTCTTATATTTATTTTTCTGTAAAAAGACACCCTAGGGCTTATTTTCAGGGTATGTGCTATTTTTTTTTAAGTATGGTACAACAATCTACATTTATTTAAATATAGTTAAGTAGTCTTCTTCTGGAGCACCATCATAACTCTCCAAACCCTGAATTTCATCCTGAATTTCTCGAGACGATTTCCTTTACAACCATTGGCCCCACTCTCTCATGTTGAGCAATAGAGGCTCTCATTTAATGAGCAGCTCTTATCCATGCAACCTGCTCGGAGTGCATTGGTAACAGCACTGTCAGTGATTTTATCCCATGAATTCTTCACCCAAATCACAACCTCTTGCAGGCTAGGATTCACCAAGTTTCCATGCTGATTTCTTGCCATTTTATTTTCAGTGTCGCTGTTAATTTTCATGTGCAAATGGTCTTTGAATGGCTTGTTTATTGCAATACCGAGTCTGCAGATAGCTCACAATGAGACGGAGGAGAGGGGCTGCCCATCTTTGTCACCGCTCAGCGAAGAAATACATGGGTTGTGCAGACACCCTGCGCAGCCATGCCCATCACTAGGTCTTATTTTTGGGGTGAGGCTTATGTTGCGTAAATGCTTAGAAATCCTGCTAGGACTTAGTATTTTATGGGGAAGTCTTATTTCGGGGGAAGCATGGTACTTTAGGGCTTATTTTCCAGAGTGACCAGTCTCTGGAGAAGGAAATCATGCTTGGCAAAGGAGGGGGGCAGTGAAAAAAGGAAGGCTCTCAATGAGATAAGGTGACACAGGGGCTGCAACAATGTTCTAATTGTGAGACTGGCATAAGACAGGGCAGTGCTTCGTTCCTTTGGGCACAGGGTTGCGATGGGTCAAAACTTGACTGGATGCACCTAACAACAGCAATAACAAAAATTCAATCTAGTACACCACATGACTTTTTGACTGGGACATTTGGGTAAGGTTGTATAATGATATACTTAAAGTAGTGATGCTCCCCCCAAAACAAAACAAAACAAAGCAAAACAAAACAAACAGAAAAAGAAATAGTTAAAGGTTTAGTCCCTGTCAAGGGTCAAACTGCAGAGCAGAGTTATTTATACTATTGACCCAACCTACCATAAATAATGATTATCAGAGTAGAGTGTGAGGTTACAGTTTTTATTGAAAAGTGAAGCATGAGGCTGAGCCCTGGTGGCGTAGTGGTTGTGCACGGGACTGCGGCCCACTGGGACGGAGGTTCAATTCCAGCAGTGGGGCTGGGCCTCCTACTCCCACCGCCGGAGAGCAGTGATGCCCCCCAAAAGAAAAAAAAAAGTGAAGCATGTAGGTAGGAGCTAAGTAGAAAGGTGGATCCAAGGGTCTCTGTAGAAACAGTTAAACATTCACTATAGCAATGTGAATGAACAGCCAGGTTTCCAAAGTTCTATATGGTAGCATATATAATTTTGGCTTGGAAAAATGTCAAAGGAGCTGACAGGTCAAAGTCCTGACAGGAGGCAGATGGCACACTAGAAAGGCGTGACTAAAGAGCGCTAAATGAAGTGACTGTTAGCCACGTATGGGTAAGGTTAGCTAAGTCAACTGGGAAAAGTGAAAGACCCAGAATTACCACTAACAGGAAGCATTACTAGCCTTCAGGGATATGGGAAAGAACAGTGTCCAGAGCTGTCACTTGACAGGACTGTGACCTTCCATAGAGCAGTGCAGCCCCTGCCACACTGCAGCCTGGTTTTCCTCTTCTCCCACCTTTTGATTTCCTGCCACTGCTCTCGTCCGCCTAATCGAACTGGAATTCTGAGGCAAAGAGTTAAGCAATAGCGAAAACAGCTTTCAGGACCTGGAATAAGATGCAGCAGGGAGATGGCTGATCTGGAAGGACATGTCTGGTACAGCAACTGTGCTCAGCATTTTCCATGGCCAAGATATCGATTTTTAATTCACTTTCTACAGAGTTCTTCAGTAGCAAAATATACTCCTTGGCAATATATAACACTGTTCTGTAATTGCAATGAGTTATTTTACAAATCAATTTTAAGTTTGGATGGCATTTGTAAAAAATCCTTATCTTAGTTTTACACTATTCATAATAGAATAATTATCAACGGTGACCAATAAGATTTTTCTAGCAAAACTATATTTATAAAGTAAATAGAAGTTTAACACCAAAGTCTTAAGAAATGCTTGCAGTAGTCTGATTGGACCGATGCACTCCAACTTGGTCCCACTGTATGAAGAGATGAGGCCTTGGGAAAGGAGTTTCCATTTAATAGTGGAGCCTGTCTTTAATAAGGATAATTTATAAAAACAGGTAGGTCAATTTATAAAAACAGATAGGTTGTGGGATTTAAGTGGGACCTTAGTATTGACCATTCTTTTGCTAAATTTGCTTTTTAATTCTTATTACTGCACCATTTGCCAGTGTGTTGCCTTGGTAACATAATATGGGAAGTACTTTTAATTCTAAGGTGATGATGTATGTCTTTGACAGTGGCAAGACTTCCCTATGGTAGGCTGATAAATGATCATGAAATTTGGCTTATTTTCCAGTTCACAGTGTTCTGATAATTTAGTATACTACTCCATAACCTTTGGGATATTTTCATATCACTGTCAGTTCTTTTTCCAAGTCAAGCCAACTAATTTTTAAGGACTTTTAATAATTTTGGAACCTGCATTCTTTGTTGAGAAAAACTGTGGACACCTTTGAAATTGGCAGAAGAGATTTTCAGGGGAATGGAGTAGAAGTTTTTCGATGGCATGCTAGAGCCCCAAGAAATTATCTAATTTTCAGGGATATATCTTACTGTTGGTTGACTCCTGATCACCTACCTGTGTGGAATAAAGCAGTTCTACAGGGTTTTCAAGGCTGTGGCTTTTCAGAAACAGAAGGCTAAGCCCAGGGGTGCTCAATCTGTGGATCACGATCTACTAGTCAATCGCACATGTAGCGTGGGTAGATCGCATGGCGTTAAAAACATAGACACAAGGCCATCATCAATCCTGCCCCTTAATTGACATACAGCGCAGCCAATCAGATGCCAGCTTAGATGTCAAATGCATGCACAAATAACTGAGCTAAGCGCAGCAAAACCAACAAGCTAAATTATCGCCAATTTTTGGACATTGGGTTTTTTTTCTCTTCAACATAAGAAAGGGTATTAAAATAAGTGGGGAATCTGGATCAATTAAGAAGACAAAAGACGTATCACTTTCATATGGAATGGGAGATTTTTGACACTGCAAGCCGACATTCAGTGGAAATCCGGAGCCCATGAACGGTTCGGGAACTTACTCCCAGAGGGAAAGTACCCAAATATGAGAAAATGTGCTACCTGCTTGACTGAATAATTTGCTTCTACTTATTTATGTGAGTCAGCCTTCTCCCACATAAAGATCTTTAAGTCCAAGCACCGTTCCACCCTGACTGATGATCATGTGGAAGTGTGCTTTAGGCTGGCTGTCAGCAGCAGCTGTCTGGACTATGCATCCCTGGGTCATTCCATTCAGCGCAGGTCATCAGAGTCAACTCAGATGATGTCAAAAAATGTGCACAGTTGATTGTGTTGTATTGTGCAACATGGACTCGTGTGATTATGCAAGGCGCATAAGCATACATTGTACCTATAAAGAATTCTCAATGCATTTATAAATAAATGTAATAAATAAATAAAAATAAATATATATGTTTTGCATTTTTGTAGTTGGTAGATCATTTTGACTTGATCATTTTATAAGCAGCTCGCATGCTGAGAAAGAGTGAGCACCTTGACTAAGCCTGTCTTTGGAACTGCCTCTGGGTGGGTTCAAACTGTGAACCCATTTACTAGTCTACTAGTAGTGGTAAGCATTTTCATCAGCCTAGGAACTTGTAGGGGTATATAAGAGCTATCTTTGCAAAAACTGAAAACACTGCAAGTAATTCCTCTCCTTAGAAAAGTAAAATTGTATCGATGAAATGCAATTGGTATTGACTAGTGTTGCCAGTTTTATACCCATTTATAAATTTATTTTAGCATTTCTTACCTGAGTATGAATAAATGTATTCTACTTTAAGTTCTCTTTCTTTTTTAAAAAATAATTTAGAACAGCTTAAACTTTACCAAAAAAGTTGCACAAATAGCCAGAGTTCCCATGTAACTTTGAGTTTCTCATTTCTGGTTAATTTGTCACAACGAAAGAGCTGGAACTGTTGTGTTAACTAAATCCCATATTTTATTTTAGTTTCATTCTTTCCCCCTTCTAACCCTTTTCTTGTCAAACTCACTGCCATCAAGTCAATTCTGATTCACAGTGATCCTGTGAAGTCAGTAGTTCAAATCAACAACCCCCGCAAGGGAGAAAGACGAGGCTTCCAACTCCCATAAAGAGTGACAGTCCCCTTCTGACTGATTGTGGTAGCGATTGTACAACAATATGATTGAACTGTGGAAGGATATGATGTCTTCGTTAGCTTCTAATAAAATGGTTTGGGGAAATAAGAGTTATAGTCTTGGAAACTTATGCGGCCGTGCTACCCTGTCTTACAGGGTTGAGTCTTAATCAACTTGATGGCAATGCATTTGGTTTGATTTTCACCCTTTTCTGTCCCAGGATCCTAGTCAGGATACCATATTACATTTCATTTTCAATCTCCTTAGCCTTCTCTGATCTCTGACCGTTTCTTAGGTTTTCCTTGTTTGTTTATTTTTTAAATTATTATTTGTTTGTTTTCAGTTTAGGTCTGTTCTCAAGGTTATATTGAACTTAGGGGTTTGGGGGAGGATGAACACAGAGGTGAAGATGACATAGCTTCATTTGTGCAAATTCACTTGCATGTTGCTGTTGTTATTAGGTCATCCAGTCAGCTCTGGCCCATGGCTGTCTTCTGCAAACAGAATGCAACACGGCCTTTCCCCCGAGCCATCCCCACCATGGTTCCTCTGTTTGAGCCCATTGTTGCAACCACTGTGTCGATCCATTTCCTTGAGGGTCTTCCTTTTCTTTGCTGCTTCTCTGCGCTACCAAGTACAGTGTCCTTCTCCAGGTACTGATCTCTTCTGACAACATGTCCAAAGTATGTAAGATGAAGTCTTGCCATTTTTTCCTACAAGGAGCGCTTTGGCCATACTTCTTCCAAGACTGTTTCATTCATCCTTTTCAAGTTCAGGATACTTTCAATATTCTTCTCCAGCACCACAATTCAAAGACGTCGACTCTTCTTCATTCTTCCTTTTCCAGTGCCCAACTTTCAAGTGTATACGAGGCAGTGGAAAATGCCATGGCTTAGGTCAGGTGCATCTTAGTCCTCAAAGTAACATTCTTGCTTTTCAAAATCCTAAGAAGGTCTTGTGCAGCAGATTTGCCTAATGCAATACAGCGTTTGATCTACTGACCAGTGTTTCCATGAGCTTTGATTGTGGATCCAAGGACGAGAAAATCCTTGACAGCTTCAACCGTTTCTCCATTCATCATGATAGTGCCTATTTGTTCAACTCTGAGGATTTGGGGACTTTTTACATTGAGTTGTAATTCATACTGAAAGCTGTAATCCTTGATCTTCATCAGCAAGCATCCTCACTTTCAGCAAGCAGGGTTGTGTTATGTTTACATTCCAGGTTATCTATGCCTTCCTCTGTTCTTGATACTGCATTCTTTTTCATATAATTCATCTTCTTTGGTTATTTGCTCCACATAGAGATTGAATATGTATGGTGAGAAACTGTAACCCGACACACAGCTTTCTTGTTTCTGGTTCTTTTCACATGTACATGTTCTGCATGAGCACAAATAAGTGTTCTGGAACATCATTCTTCTGAAGGTGTCCATGGATTGTTATGATCCATACAGTGGAATGCCTACACATAGTCAATAAAGCACAAGTAAACATTTTTCTGGTATTTCTCTACTTTAAGCCGAGATTGCTTTGAACTCAACAACAATATTCCTTATTTCACATCCTCTTTTGAATCTGTCCTGAACCTCTGGCAGTAACCTGCCAATGTACTGCTACAACTGATATTGGATGATCTTCAGCAAAATTTTATTTGCATGTGTTATCAATGGTTTTGTTCTATAGTTTGAGCAGTCTGTTGGCTCACCTTATAAACGTCAATCTCTGCCAATTAGCTCTCTTCCAAGTTTTATTTGCATAGCTTGCAGTTACTTCAAAGAAATCCTGGTGACTCTGGGATTAAGAAAGATTTCAACTGCTAACTGACAAGCTAGCAGTTCAAACCCATCAACTGCTCTGTAAGAAAAAGATGAGACTGTCTGCTTCTGTAAAGATTTATTGTCTTGGAAACCCAAAGGGACAGTTCTGCTCTGTTCTGTGGAGTCATATGAGTCAGACTGAATGGCAATGGGTTTTATATTCACGTAATTTGCGTAGTATATTTACCAGCTCTTCCAGGTGCATACCAATCCCATGGCAGGCTGCAGCCCAGGAACAGACAAAAGATGTTCACAATTTACTTCAGAAATATCCACCAACCCTGGCAAAAGTAACAAATCTTCTGGGGTAGAAAATTAGGGCAAAGGCTTTAGGGTTTAGTATTTCCTTCTAAACCTCATGTTTTAAGTATGTGTATGTGGGTGGTGGTGGTTGTGGGGGCATCTCTCAAGCTGTTTTTCCAGAGAATGATGGCAAAAAGACATTTAAAGGAACTCATTTCAGCACAGCTGTGATTTGAAAGTGTTCCCATAGGTGCAGGGCATTGAACCACCTGTGACGCTACCACCACTAGACCAGAAAGGAGTGGAAAGGGGGGTCTAGAGCTGGAGATTTACAAAGTATCTTGAGAAAGAGACCTGCCCTTCTGACAAGACACACAATCATCTGTAGAGAGCCCTTCATGGGTCATAGTAGGGGAATGAAGACTCCCCATCTTCCTTCCATTTCCTCCCAGAGCTCCCCTTGTATGAAAGCTTCATTTGGCTAGTGAAGTGCAGGTCATGTCATAGCTCTTCAATATGCTTGAGCCAGGGCGTTCTAAAGAGCTCACAAAATACAGCAATTTCTAACTGCAGGATTAATTATTTAATTCACGTGTTTATCTAAATGTTTATAAACATTTACTCATCATGCCAGACACTGAGCTAGGTGTTGCAAATAAACAGAGGAATAAGAAGCTGTTCTTCATCTCAAAGAGCTACTTATTTGTGAGAAAGAAAATGAGGGAAGCAGCAACACCACAGAAACAGACTTGCTGCCATCGAGTCAGTACTGACCCACAGCGACCCTGTAAGACGGGGAAGAGCTGCTCCAAGATCGACACTGTTTATGGGGGTAGAACGCACTTCTCTTTCTCCAGAGGAGCAGGCGGGGGTTTTAAACCGCCAGCCTTGCAGATCAAAGCCAAGTTTAAGTACTACATCACCAAGACTCCCAGGGACACAGTGGGGAGTATGTAAAAAACTCAACTCTAGGGCTGAGCCCGGGTGGTGTGAGTGGTTGAGTGCGGGACTGCGGCCCGTGGGCTGGGTGGTTCAAATCCAGCGGCCGCTCTCCCGAGCAGCACTGGGTAGCGCCCAAGACCACCAGAGGCAGTGATGCCCCCAAAAAAAAACAAAAACCATAAAAACCCCCTCAACACTATTTATTCTGTCCCCTTTTTGCTTCCTAGGGCTTGGAAGGGGATCTACCTCCTGGAGAATCTGAATTGAACTAAACTGTCAGACACTCTTTCTTCCTTTTTAAAAGACATTTCATTGAGTGTTTGTTGAATGTTTGCACAGCAAGTTAGACCTCCCTTTGAGAATTTTCCCACACATTGTTTGGTGACAGTAGTTATATCTATCACAGTGTGTCAGCCTTCTCTTTAATTGTGCATGCTTCTCTTCCTAATACTCTAGTTTTCCTGCTCCTTATCTTCTTATCTTTGTGCTTGAGGAATTGCTGACTTTTTGGTTGAAGATGAAAGGCTTCTCAATGGGGAACTGATTCTTTATTTTGTGGTGCCACTCTGTATTTCACCAAAAGGGGATCTGGGGGATAAAGCTCAGTTCTAGGTTTAAAGAGTGTCTCAGGGAGATAGTCTCTGGAGTCTTCTGTTCTCTATGTTCCCAGTTTGCCTGGCTTTTTTGTTTAAGTGAAAATGTAAAATCTGAGAGCCGAGCCCCGGTGGCGTAGTGGTTGTGCGCGGGACTGTGGCCCACTGGGTTGAAGGTTCAAATCCAGCAGCAAGGCTGGACCTCCTACTCTCACCACCAGAGGGCAGTGATGCCCCAAAAAACCAAAAAAAATTTTAAGATCTGTTCCATCTTGCTCCCACCTCACCCCTGGCCCCTCATTTGGTCTGGGGCCAACTAATGTCTACCTGGCCAGAATACTGGGTGGTGGTAGCCTGGCACCATGTACCTCTCCTGGACTCAGAATAGATGCCATTGTGGCTCCAGGAGAACTTCTTGCTCTCTGCTCTATTGGTTACCTTCTTACTCTTTTGCCCCTGGAGAGTAGAAAGTCTGAGTTATGGCCACTCTCTGACAGATTAAAAAAATCATCTTATTGGGGACACATATAACTCTTATCGCAATCCATCCATCCATGTATTGTGTCAAGCACATTTGTACATTTGTTGCCATCAGCATTCTCAAAACATTTGCTTTTCACTTGAGCCCTTGGTATCAGTTCCTTATTTTTTCCTCTTCCTCCCCACTACCCTCTCCCTCATGAGCCCCTGATAATTTATGAATTATTATTATTTTATCATATGTTACACTGTCCGATATCTCCCTTCACCCACTTTTCCGTTGTTCATACCCCAGGATGCAGGCTACATGTAGATCCTTATAATCAGTTCCCCCTATCTATTCTCCCTTCCTCCCAGTATCGCCACTTTCACCACTGGTCCTGAAGGGATCATTTGTCTTGGATTTCCTATGTTGTCAGTTCCTATCTGTACCAGTGTACATCTTCTGATCTAGCCGGATATGTAAGGTAGAATTGGGATCATGATAGTGGGATGGGGGGGGGGGGGGGGGGAACGACATTAAATAACTACAGAAAAGTTGTATATTTCATCATTGCTACACTGCAGTACACTACATTGGCTCATCTTCTCCCCGCAACCCTTCTGTAAGGGGATGTCCAGTTGCTTACAGATAGGATTTGGGTCCCCAACCTGTGCTCCCCCTCAATTACAGTGATATAGTTTTTAGTTCTTTGGTGCCTGATATTTGATCACTTCGACCCCTCATGATCACTCAGACTGGTGTGATTCTTCCATGTGGACTTTGTTGCTTCTGAGCTAGATGTCTGCTTGTTTACCCTCAAGCCTTTAAGATTTCAGATGCTGTATCTTTTGATAGCCAGATACCATCAGCTTTCTTCATCACATTTGCTTATGCACCCATTTGTCTCTGACAGATATTTAAGACACACCCCCAAACAAACAATTTGGTATGAACCAGACATTCAGGGCCATAGTAACTGTAAGAAAAAGTTTGTCTTTAGCATACTTCTTTCTCTCTCTCTTTTAAAACACTCCCCCAGCCCCTTCTTATGCTGCTTTAAGGAACTCCAAATTTTTCTCTGGGTTTGACCTCACCTCCATTGGTTTCCCTTGCTCTAGGCCACGATCAAAATTGTAATATTCGAAGAACTGTGTTTAGTTGCACTCTGTTGGTGTGAAACTGATTAAAATAATTCTCATTAACTTGTGAATGAAGCTTCATTCTCTTAAAAGGTATATTTGCATTTTAATAGCAGTCCCTCAACACAAATTAATGTCTAATTGGCAAAATGTATGAGATGTACTTTTTGTGGGAAGAAGGAGGGGTTGTTATTTCCTTGATTCTTGAAGTTTAAAAGAGTTACTCCTCTCCAAGTTTCCAGATGGTCACCTCCAGGTGCTTCTCAACACAAAGTGATTTTGCTTCTCTTCCTGAAGCTGATCATCCCCCAAAACCCTTGGACTTAAATTCAATGGATGTTTTCTATTTTGTTCCTTGACCACTCTGCAACTTGAAACTCTCTTTCTTGACATGTGATTTTTCCTTTTCTTTCTTCAGAAACCGCTCAAATTTTCTTCCTGAGACCATCTCCTTTGCTTGTCTATATCAGTATTCTCTAGGGGTCCAGCCTGAGCCTTCTCTTTTTTTCACCACACATACTTGCCCCAAGCTGTCTCTCCATGCCTATATATTTAATTACTATACATTTATTCCTTTATTCAGCCATTCATTCAATATATAGTTATTAGGTATCAATATTATTCTAAGCAATGGAGATGTAGTACTGAGCAAAGCCACGAACTCCCTGCTCTCAGAGGGCTACTACAATTGACCGAGGGAAGACAGATGATGTACCACCAAGCACACATCCATTGAGTGGCCATGTAGTTATGCCGGCCATGAAGAGAAGCAGAGTTAAGTAAAGGGGCCACATTCCACAGTGTGGTTGGAGGTTTTTTGGAGACAGTTGAGCAGAATCCAAATGAAGTGAGGGATCTCTGCTCAGTGAGGCTCAAATTGGTCTCTTGAACTTCAGATTCTTGTATTCAAATGACTCTTTGTAGAAGGGGAAAATCTAGGTGCAGTATACCACCTTTTCCTTTATTCTTCAAACAAATCTTGTACTTAGGACTAAATGTGTCATTGTGGCTTCTGGGACAGGAGTGGATGTGGGTCTATTCCCTTTTCTGGGGTATCTTGAGCTAAAACATATCCCATAGCAGCTGATGGCCTATCAGGAGATTCCTCCCCTCTTGTGCAAAGTTTACTTGATATTTTGAAGTTTATAATTGTAGAAAAGTCCGGTCTTTGCCCCACAAAAATACCCCTGGCCTGAGCAAAGCAATGAAATCCCTGGGGAATACCAAAATTGACTTTGGGGCCTAGGTATGGCACCCCATCAGACTTCACTGGAAAACACTCCTAAAGGTCAACAAACAGACCTAGAACTACTTATAGGCTTTTCCTTTGCTGTCATTGGTTTTTATTTTTGTTCTTGCTCTGTTTTTTGTTTTGCTCTCTGCCTTGCTTTTGTGCTTATTACCATCTCTGCATATCAATGTATCAAAGGGACTTTAATGTTTCCTCCCCACCCCCACTATCATGACCCCCAACTCTACCTCATAAATTTGGCTAGACCAGAACATGTACACTGGTACAGATAAGAACTGGAAATAGAAGGAATTGGGACAGATAAACCCCTCAGGACCAATAACGAGAATAGCCACACCAGAAGGGTAACGGGAAGGTGGAAGATGAAAGGGGGAACCAGTCACAATGATCTGCATATAATCCTCTCCCAGGGGGACAGACAATAGAAAAGTGGGGGAAAGGAGACATTGGTCAGTGTTAGACATGAAAAAATAATTATAATTTCTAAATTATCAAGGGTTAATAAAGGAGGGAAGGGGCTGGGGAGGGAGGGGAAAAATGAGGAGCTGATACCAAAAAATGTTTTGAAAATGAAGATGACAGCATATGTACATAGGTGCTTGAAACAAGGAATGGATGTATGGATTGTGATCAGAACTGTCTGAGTCCCCAATAAAATGATAAAGGAAAAAATACACTGGCCTGCTCATTTATAAAACTCAGATTCTCAGCATCTTTTGCAGCTAGAAAGCAGGTGAGCCAAGTAGGCACCTTCAGGTAGGAATTCGTTAGGAACATAAGCAATGTGCAGAATTAGGCTTGACATGGAGGGCTATAGAGAACTGGCAGAGCATTCAAGCATGGAAGCGTTCGAGCCCTAGTTCAGAAGTAGCCTCTGGACGCAGTCATGGTTGCAGTAAAACCAAGTTGCTAGTCTGTGACAAAATAGGGACCATAAAATGGGCATGGCAGTGAGAGAGTCTTTATTTAAACACTTTGATTGGATATTTTGAACATTGTTCCTGGGAGCTTAGCCTGTTTTTCTAGCCATCCCAACAATTCTGTTGGAATTTTGGTCAAACCAGTTAGAATTAAATTTATTACATGTAATTAGGAACACATTGATATAGGTGTACCCCTCAACTTTTCCCTCTCTCCCCACCCCAATACACTTTATAGGACAAGAACGTTTCTAACAGTTTAAGCCAGAAAGGAGACCCTAGATCTCAAATATAGTTTAAGGAGAACATTTATTTAGGCTTAAGTAAGACAAAGACACATGGTTTGGTTGAGAGAGACTGTCAGCACAAGGTCATAATGGTGTTCAAGGATTCACAGGTACGTGATCACAAAAGTAGGAATGTAGAGAACAAAAGGAACTCTCACAAAATCATGAGTGGTAGCAGATCAAATTGTCACAGTTGCAGGAAGGAATACAAGTGGTGACATGTACATTAGATTAGAAAGAAGAGTGTAAAAGATTGATCCGGGACTTTCTAACCAAGAGAGGCAGGGCATGGCTCATGTCTATATAACCCTAGCATGATGATCTCAGTAAGGATACACCCAAGCAAGGTCCAAGGGAAGTAGGCTGGCGATGGGAGTAGAGGTCATCCATTTTTCAAAGCACTCTGTCTGAGGTTAGGAATGTTCATGTTCCTGGTTAATGTTGTTGTTGTTAGGTACCAGGTACCACTGAGTTGGTTCCGACCCATGTTCAGCAGAATGAAAACTCTGCCCAGTCCTGTGCCATTGTTACGATGGTACCGCAGCTTGAGCCCATGGTTGCAGCCTCTGTGTCCATCCATCTCCTTAAGGGTCTCCCTCCTTTTCACGGCACCTCCACATTACCAAGCAGAATGTTCTTCTCCAGGGACTGGACTTTCTTGACAACAGTTCCAAAGCATGTGAGAGAAACGTCTCATCATCCTTGCTTCTAAGGTGCACACTGGCCATACTTCTTCCAGGACAGATTTGCTTGTCCTTTAGAAGTCTGTGGTGCTTTCAATATTCTTTGCCAACAGCACAATTCAAAAACATCACTTATTGTTTGGAATCTTGTTCAGAGTTCAGCTTTCACGTGCCTTTGAGGTAACTAAAAATACCACGGCTTGGGTCAGGTGCACCTTAAAGTAGCACTCTCGCTTTTTCATACTCTAACGACATCTTGTACATCAGATTTACTCAAATGCTATATGCCTTTTAAACTCTTGACTGCTGTTTTCATGAGCATTGATTGTGGGTCTAAGCAAGACAAAATCCTTGTCTTCAATCTTTCCCCCATTTACCCTGATATTGCCTATTGGTCTAGTTGTGAGGATTTTGGTTTTCTTTACATTGAGTTGTAATCCATGCTGGAGACTGCAATCCTAGAGCTTCATCAGCAAGCACCTCAAGTCCTCCTCACTTTTCAGCTAATCGCAGCTTGTTAATAAGCCTTCTTCCAATCTGGATGCTCCAGCCTAGCTTCTCTAATTATTCGCTCAGCATATATGTTGAACATCTATGACGAGAGGATACAACCCTGTTGCTCACCTCTCTTTATTTTGAACCATGTGACATTCTCTTGTTCTTTTCATGCAACTCTCTCTTGATTCAGGTGTGCAAGAGTACAATTCCGAGTCTTCTCAAGAATTCCTATTCTTCTCAAGGCTATCTCCATTCTTTTTTATGAGTCACACAGTCGAATGCCATGACATAGTCATTAAAACACAAGTAAACATTTTTTGGGTATTATCTGGTTAATGATCTGAAGGAATTCGATGGAGACAAACTGTGGCGGTCATGTGCTTATGTTAATTTCACGATCGAGATGTAGGGGTGGAGTCTAGCCTGTTAATGTGGGGATAGCCAGTGAGTAGCCAATGAGGTCTCCATGTGGACATGCTTTCTCCTGAGACTTCTCGGAAATCTTACTATATTTCCCTTGTGAAGATGAGAAGCTATCTTACCAGTTGTTGGGAGTTAGCCTCAAAGACAATGAACTATGGACAAGACAAGATGGCAGTGTCCCAAGAGCTGGAGGAGCCAGAGGAGAAGCCACATGGCCTTGCCCTGATGGAACCAGACCTCTGAAGTTGGAGAAGCCACCTGGAGACCCCTGCCAGCACTGAGTTGTTTCTACCACCACTGGATGCTGTGGATGGACCCTGAGCCCTGGAAGCTGGGAGCCATGAGGGCGCCCCTGACGGCCCTGGGACTCTGCATCCACTGGCCTGTGACGTCGTGAGTTGGAAGGAGACATTATAGACTGGTATCAGACATATGAGCTAATATCGGACTTGTGACTGTACTGGATGGGGTTGGGATGCTTTCTTATGTATAAATACTTTCTTAATGCTTTTTTATATTCCTCTTATATATAACCCATATCCTTATATCCATATGGGTGTCTATGGATTTGTTTCTCTAGTCTGCCCAGACACACACAAACTATGTGGAGACTTTGCAAAAGAATTTGGGCTCTCACTGTTATCCTTAGTTTTCTGCAGACCTAGAATTTAAGCTCAGCTACAGCATTGTGCTGGGCTGGTTAGATTTGTTTGAGAAACAAATCTAGGGACACTCACATATGTATAAGAAAGAGCTCTATATCAAGAAGTAGCTATATATTGCAAAAACATCCCAGCTCAGTCCAATTCAAGATCATAAGTCTGGTACTAGCCCATAAGTCCCACTTTAGGCTCATGTAGTCAAAAGCAGTGATGCTGAATGCAGGAATATCACCTGCCGGTGCGTGCAGAGTCTTGTGAATCCAGGGCAGTGAATACATCTCCAGGGCTGTGGCAGGTCTGTATGAAGGTGAAGGCAGAGAGAGGAAGGAGAAGTTCTCAGGGTTTTCCTTATGAGAAGGCCATGCTCAGGGGGAGCCACCATCAGGCTATGACCTGATTGACAGGCTAGACTCTACCCCTACACTTTTATGTATTATATAACTGCCTCAAGCATACAGAGTAATCTTTATAGACTCCAAATCTGATTATATTACTCTTTGGCTTAAAGCCCTTTGGTGCCTTCTAATGCCCTTAAAATGAGGTCTAGGATTCAGTCCAAACTCCTTAGTATACCATTTCTGGATCTAGTCTTGGCTGACCACTCTAGCTCATATTGATTGGGCCTGCTTCAAAAATTTGTATCCTGCTTGCTCTAGATAGGTAGCAATAGCATGCC
>PVJH01022053.1:0-37374 GCA_004026705.1 Nesogale talazaci | reverse complement strand
AAATGAGCTTCTTCTATGGCTACACATATGGTCTACACATGTCCTCAATGAGCACAGTGATATGTGTGTTTTGCCTAGACTTTCCACCACCGTGTAGCCATGCTGGCTGTTATATTTCTTTTGTGTGGGTGTGGTCTCTTCCCAAGTAAATGGTCTATTGTTTATCTTCAGGCTTTTAAAACCCCAGGCGATACTTCCTATGATGTCTGAGCACCATCAGCTTTCTTCACCCCATTTGCTTGTGCAGCCATTTTACTTCAGTGATCGTGTTGGGCCAGTGAGACTTGAGGAATACCAGATTCATATAACAAAATGTTCTTGAGTTGAGGGAGCACCAGTGTGAGGGCCCAAGGTCCACTTTGCTACTATAGTACTTGGCCTATAGATATGTTTTTAAATTTATTCCCACCTTGTACTAGATAGTTGTATGTATGTATGTATGGACATACCTATGTTTAGACCTCTGCAAGTGCTCTTTGCCCTCTAGCTCTTCCCTCAATTTCCTTCCATCTCCCTCCTTTCCCACCATTATGTTCCACCTTCATTGGCATTTCAGTGCTTCCTCACAGATTCATTGTCCTTGCTTACTCCCGACCAGGCCTCCCACATCCACCTTTCCATCGATTCCAGACTACGTGTTGCTCCTCCACCCCCTTCTTCAACCCTCCCTTAAGTCCCCAGGATCACTGTTTGCCCAGTCTTTTCTGTGGCGCATTAGGTCTCCAGAGGGATGTATTCCTCTGAGCATAATGTGTCAGCGTGGAGCTTGGACCAGCTCTCTTCCTCTTCCTCCCTTCTTATCTTATTCCCTGTGGGTATGGGATGCTTTCCCCTCCCCCAGCCTGTTCTCAGCCACGCCCACTTCTAGGAAAGGAGTCCATCTGAATCTGGTTGTGTCTGGCTCTGCAGCTCTTTCTCTTCTTGCATCCTTCCATGCGTCTACGCTGTCGTCATGATTGGGTTCTTTGTGGTAGAAACCGCTCATCCACTCTGGTTTCTGTGCAGACAAGATCAGTACTCCCTCCCTGGGTGGAATAATGCCCCGCTCCCTCTGTTATCCTTTCATTTTTGAAATCCCTTTTATCTTCCTATGCACTCCACCCCCTCATCCTTCTCCCATTACTGTGTTGCACTGAACATGTACTTCCTTGGGTTTGGTCCTCCCTCCTCCTCTTACCCTACATCTTGGAACAACTGTTAATGATATAGGAGTCTTCTCTTTTATACTCACCATACTGTTCCCACTTACCTCAGGCTGCTCATGCAGTACTTCTCTTTTGTAATAGACTGGCTTTGCTCAGCATAATTCCCTCCAGTTCTTCCCATGCAGAGATGTGTTTCATGAGCTCGTCAGAGTGTTTGAGTGAGGCATAATACTCCATTGTGTGGATGTGTCAGAGTTTGTTGATCCATTCATCTACTGATGGAAATTTAGATTATTTCCAACTCTTTGCGATTGTGAATTGTGCTGCAGTAAACATTGGTGTGCATACCACTGGCTGTGGTTTATTTCTTGTCTCTTCTGGATATATACCCAATAGTGGGATAGCTGGATCATAGGGTAGCTCAACTTCCATTTTCATTAAGTATCACCAGACTGCTTTCCATAGTGGCTTTACATATCTGCACGACCGCCAGCAATGTAGAAGTGTTCCTATTTCATCACATCCCCTCCAGCAATTGTAGCACTCTGATTTTCTGATCTGGGTTAGCCTCAAGGGTCTTAGATGATATCTCATGGTTGTCTTGATCTGCATTTCTCTAATGGCTAGTGAGAGGGAGCATTTTCTCATGTGTTTATTAGCCATAGGGACCTTCTCCCTAGTGAAACTTCTTTTCATTTCTTTTTCCCATTTCTTCAAAGGGTTATCTCCTCTACTCTTCTTGCAGGAAATGAAGGTATTGTAGATTTTTGTAATAAGCCCTTTGTCTGTTGTATAGTTGGTAAACATTGTCTCCCAGTCTGTGGGTTGTCTGGCTACTCTCTTGGTAAAGCCTTTTGATGTACACATGTGCTTTATCCTTAGTAAGTCCCCTTTGTCAATTTCAGGTTCCCCTGCATTTATACCCTGTGCAAATGCAGTTAGCCTTTGTATTCCTTGGGTCAAAGTTATTAGATCTTCCCCGATTCTCTCGCTAATGGTTTTGATGGTTTGTGGTTTTACTTCCAGGTCTGTGACACACCTCGAGTTTGTTCTTGTGCCTGGGGTGAGGTAGAGATCCTGATTCATTTTTCTAACTGTAGATCTCCATTGTCTGCAACACCATTTGTTGAAGAGGGCATTACCCTCCTATTTGATGCTTTTGGGGCCCTTGTCGAAAATCAGTTGTCTATATGCTAATGGTTTTATTTCTGGTGTTTTCTATTCTTTTCCATTGATCTGTGTATCCGTCCTAATGCCAGTACCATGCTGTTTTGATAACTGTGGCTTTGTAGTAAGTGTGAAAATCAGGTAAAGCCAGCCCTCCAACTGTGTTCTTATCCTTGAGGAGATACCTGCTAATTCTGGGCCTTTTCCTTCTCCATATGAAATTGGTTGTCAGTTTTCCAGTTCTTTGAAGAAGGTCATTGGTATTTGGATTGGGATAGCATTGAACTTATAAAGTGTCCTGGGTAGAATAGACATGTTTACTATATTTAGCCTACCAATCCATGAGCATGGGATATTCCTCCAAATGTGGAGATCCCTTTTTGTTCCCTGTAGTAGGGTTTTGTAGTTTTCCTTGTATAGGTCTTTTGTTTTTTTTTTAGATATATCCCAAGGTACTTCAATTTATTCTTGGCTATTGTGAATGGTACTGCTTTCTTGATTTCCTCTTCTGTGTCATTGTCAGATGTGTAGAGCAGAGCAATTGACTTCTGTTTGTTGATCTTGTATCCTGCCAATCTTCCATATTCTTCTATCGCTGTGAGTACTCCAGTTGTGAAGTTCTTGGGATTTGCGATGTAGAGGATCATGTCATCAGCGAATAATGATAATTTGACCTCCTCCCCTTCCATTTGAATACCTTTGATGTCTTTCCGTTGTCTTATTTTATTTGCTAAGACCTGCAGTACTATATTGAATAGTAGTTGGGATAAGGTGCATCCTTGTCTAGTCCCCTTCTTCAGTGGAATTGATTTAGTCTTTACTCCATTGACTATTATGTTAGCTGTCGGCTTCTCATAGATAGCTTGTATTAACTTGAGGAACTGTCCATCTGAGTATCTTGATAAGAAACGGTTCTGGATATTGTCAAATGCTTTTTCTGCATCTACAGCTATAATCATATGATTTTTATACTTCATCTTGTTGATATAATGTGTAATATTGATTGATTTATGGGTGCTAAACCATCCCTGCACCTCTGGGATGAATCCTAACTGATCCTGGTTGATTATTCTTTTTGTATATTTTTGTATTCTATTGGCAAATATCTTGTTGAAGATTTTTGCCTCTATGTTCATTAGAGATATTGGTCTATTGTTCTCTATTCCTGTGGGATCCCTTCCCTGTTTGGGTATCAAAGTTATACTGGCTTCATAAAATGAGTTGGGGAGTTTTCCATCCTTCTCTATACTCTGGAAAACTTTGTGGAGGATTGGTGCCAGCTCTTCCCTGAAAGTCTTATAGAATTCCCCAGTAAGGCCACCAGGGCCAGGAGCTTTTTTTGTTGGTATATTCTTGATAACCATATCTATCTTTTCTCCTGTTATGGGTTTCTTTAGTTCCTTGACCTTTAGCCAAGACAGTGTAGGGAGAGATTGTTTTTTCAGGTTTTTGTCTAAGTCTTCCAGATTGTTGAGCTTGTTGGAGTAGAGATTTTTATAGTACGTCGTTTTAATCCTTTTAATTTCATTAGGGTCTACTGTGATTTTCCCCATTTCATTCCTCATCCTGTCTATTGTTGCTTATTCTTTCCTGTCTTTGGCCAGGTTAACCAGTGGCCTTTCGATTTTATTGATCATTTCAAAGAACCAGCTTTTTGCTGCATTAATCTCTCACATTGCTTTTTTTTTGTCTTTCCAGTGGTTCAACTCTGCTCTAATTTTTATTATTTCTTTCCTTTTACTTTTGGAGGGGTTATTCTGCTGACACTCTTCTAGCTGTTGGAGTTTTTATGAGAGCATGTCTGCTAGAAGACTATCTTCTTTTTTCATATATGCTCCTATTGCAATCAGGCTACCTCTGCCTGATACTGCCTTCTCAGTATCCCAGAGGTTTTGATACGGAGTATTCTCATTCTCATTAATTTCTAGAAATGTTTTGATCTCCCTCCTAATGTTGGTCATTACCCATTCATGCCACAGAAGTTCGTTATTCATCCTCCATCTGTTTGCCTTTGTTTTACTACCAGTCCTTTTATTAATCTCCAGCTTTATGGCATGGTGGTTAGAGAAAGACATCTGTATGATCTCTACATATTTTTAATTTGCTTTTGATTGACCCAGCATGTGGTCAATTTTTGAAAATGTGCCACGTGAACTTGAGAACAATGTGTATTTTTTTGCATTTGGATGGAAGGCCCTGAATATGTCTATCATATCGAGTCGACTAATTGTGGCATTTAGTCCAATAGCCTTTTTGCTGAGCTTCTTTCCCAAAGATATGTGTTTCTCTGATAGTGGTGTGTTAAAGTCTCATACTATAATTGTTGATTCTATAACATCTTTTCTCATGTTCTGAATAGTCTGTTTGACAAATTTTGTGAGTCTCTCATTTGGCACTTATATATTTATTATGCTCACTGGTTCCTGGTGAAGCGTGCCCTTGAGCATTATAAAGTTCTCCTCCTTGTCTCTTTTTATGGCCTGAATCTTGTGGTCTGTTTTATCTGAGATTAGGATTGTGACCTCTCCTTTTTTTGATTCACCATTAGCCTGATATGTCCTTCTCCAGCCTTTTAATTTTAGTTTATTCGTGTCTGCAAGCTTAAGGTGTGTTTCCTGCAGACAACAGATTGAAGCATTATGTTTTGCAAGCCAGTCAGCCGATCTTTTAAATTTAATGCTGGAGTTCAGACCATTGACATTTAGAGTTATGATCCCAATCTGTGGGTCCATTGCTGGCCTTTTGTGTTTTTTGTTGTGTTTTCTCATTCCCCTTTTCATAGTTCTGCTGTGTTTTCATTGGTGGCTTCTTTTTGCTATGTTTTCTACTTGTGGCTGTATGTTCTTGGTGATTGGGACTAGTCTATTGGCTCCTTGGTGAGGTTGGAGTATAGGATGTTCTCCTGTTTGTGCTTGGTGGGTGTTGGTCTTCTGTCCATAGTGAGTCAGCAAGGATTTTCCTCAGAGTTTGGTGTCTCATGGCATATTCTTTGAGTTGTTCCTTATTTTGGAAGACCCTTATTTCCCCATCTATTTTGATAGATAGCTTTGCAGGGTAAAGAATTCTAGGGGAGGCGTTGTTTTCCTTCAACTTCTGGAATATACTGGTCCACTCTCTTCTACTCTTCATGGTTTCTGTTGAAAGGTCTGCACATATTCTTACCTGAGAGACCTTATATGTGACCATCCTCTTTTCTCTTTCTGCTTTCAGGATCTTTGCTTTCTCCTCGAAGTTGGATAGTTTAGCTATTATATGCCTTGCTGAGTTCTTCTTGGGGTCTAGTCTACACGGTGTCCTCTCTGCTTCTTGTATGAAAGGCTGCTTCTCAATCATTTGGTTAGGGAAATTTTCTTTCAGAAATTCCTTAGTTAAATCAATTGTTGATTTCTTCACTGTATATTGTTTTGGTAAGCCATGATTTGGATGTTGCTTCTTTTCATAGCATCGCTCATTGATCTCAGGTTTTTTTCTGTCTCCTTTATTATCTTATTTGATTGTTTTTCACGTTTATTGAGGTCAACCTAGTTGTCTTCAAGGTCGCTGATACGAGTCTCAGCCTCATCTAATCAGTTCACGATATCAGCAACCCTGCACACAGCTTCTGCTATTTCCTCTGTTAACTCCTGCATTTCCCTCTGGTGTTTGATCTTCGTTCCCTCTATTGTGGCCTTCATCCCCTCTACATTGCATCCTTTGTCTGTGTAGCTTCCATCATCTCTTTTATTTCTCCTAAGAATTTCTTTTTGTGGCAGAACCATATTAGATTCTTCCATGAGTGCAAGGAGATCTGTTGCTGTGGTTCGTCTTTACTTATTAGCATTGATGTTATATTCTATTGTTTACATGTTGATTTTAAAGAGGGTCGTGCCATGTTCCTCAGTTACCAAAAGCTCTTGTGTAGTTTCAGAATGATTAGCGTTGGATCACAGGGTGCCTGTGTTTTACTGTTTTATACTCCCAACCACAGACTTCCACACTGCACAGTGCAGCAGACTCCCCAGCGCCAGACTCCTAGGCACACAGCCCAGGCAACCCAGGTTCTCAGTTGCCAGGTTCACAAAGTTAGACTAAGGCCCTGGATTAGACTAAATGAACCCTTGTTCCCCTACAGACCCCTGTGCACACAGGCTCCTAGAGACAGCGAATGAAGAGCTCTGACTGTAAGAGCTCAATCTCCGCCCTGCACTTCAGGCAGGCTGCCGCTCTGTGAGAGCTGCGGTTCGACCAAGCCGCGGTCCGATCAGGCCACACACCCGACTAAGCTGCGATTCGACTTAAGCCGCGGATCCAACTAGACCGTGGTTATGACTTAGCCATGAATCCCACCCAGCCACAGATCTGAACAACCTGCGGTTCAGACTAAGGCACTGTTCCGACCATGCCGCGGATCCTGACGAGACAGCGCCCTGCGCCCGTCCAAACCTTCCTGGCAGCGACTGTTACAATGGCGGGTTAGTCCCCAGCCGGTCTTCACTGTGGCAAGCCAAAAAACCCCAACCTCTCAGATGGCAGTGAATCTGTTCCCACCTAACTTACGATGACTCTTCCATGATCTGGTAGCACTGAAATTCTCCTTCAGACACTTTCCCCGGGCTGATCCTGCTCTGATTATCTCTGGTGCGTGTCACCCAGTCGCCTTCTTGTGGTAGAATCTCTGGAAGTTCTAGAATCTTAACCTTTTTGAGTGGAGGTAGTTACGGATCCATGTATCGAGGGGTTTCTCCTAAATGTAGCTTTTTCTGATAAATTTATCTTTTTCAAAGCATTAAAGCAACCAGCTGCCTCATTTTGTAATATGAAACACATTTTTCTCTTATTACATACCCTTATTCAACATCAAGATCATGCCACATATGTTGTCATTTTTCTTGTCAGTAAAAATTATTATGCCCTGCATTCAATTTTTTCATCTTGGATCTGGGATGATATTTCACAAATCAGACTGAAATTCAAAATTGATTATTTATCATGATCATAAGAGAAATATATAACAAACAAATACTAATATTTTAAAAGAAGATTCAGAAGATTGGGGAGGAGGTATTATAGAAATATTTGAATGAAAACCATGAAATTTCATGGATGAAAAATATGACAATTTCAAAGAGGTGGTCCTGAGTGGGACAAGGTGATTATGATAAAATTATTGATTATTTAGTTTTTATTGATGGCCAGAAAGTAGTGCGAAAATTTGTTTCAATGTAAACACTGGTTTCATATGTGAGGCATGTAGATGTTGTTAGGCACTGTTTCATTGGTTCCAACATGTTGTGACTCTTTGGTCTTCTGCTATGTTCACACTTGTTTAGGGAAATGAAATTATCTACTGTCATAACATTAAAGTGCTTATAATATGTAATATCTATAATGTCAAAAGAGTTTAAAGCTGATGGAAAGTGTTCTTCTAAGCTGAAGTTGGTCATAATTAAGTCAAGGGTCTTTTTAAGAAGACCTATTTTTTTTCTCTAGAATGAATTGCTTAAGTGAAATATCTTTTCTTTTACTCATAGAGACTTTGTTTTTGTAATTTTACTTTGAAAGGTATATTTCTTAAGGCCATTTAATTCCAGGTACTTGAATAAAAAGTATCTCCCTGGCGTAAATGCATTCCACATCTTGGCTTTCATGCAGAGAAAATGTCCCCTGATTATTTGTGCTTGTGTAAGCGTTGAGCTGCTAACCAACGATTCTGCATTTTAAATCTACTAGCTGATACAGAGTTGACAGATGTGGTTATGTGCCGCCATAGGCTACAGCTGAAGAAACCCTATATTGGTTTACAATGAGACAAAATGAACTTGATAGTAATGAATTTATTATGCATTATCCTTAGCAATTAGCCTAGGTATATAATAGGATGTGGTACATGAAGCCAACACGATTCTCAGGCAAGCAGTTGAATAATAAGAACAGTCTCTTTAATATGAATGAATTCATATTGTGTGATTTGTGAATTATGTGCCAATAAACTATAAGAAAGAACAGTCTGATTCAGCTAGAAATGATTAAAGTTTAATCATTTCTTTCTAATCATGTCAAATATGGTATTATGAATTTCTCTTTCATACCATCTTGCTGAAGACAAGAAGCATATTGTAATGTATTTTTTATCTGGGGAATCCATTTATTAGGAACAAGGAGTCCTTCCTCTCTTGTGACAAGAGACCCAAGGTGCTTTATTAGCCCTGAGTTATCAGCAGTATGTTTAAGATTGCCAGGTTCATCTACTCAACTATTTTCATCCCTGGTCTTAGCTTTCCCAATCTTACTATCAAAGGCCTGATGTTGATCAGAAAGCTTATTATACTCATGTAATCAAATCCTCGGCTTTCTTTTCTGGATATATGTCCTGTGTGTACAGGAATTGAAAATCTTGCTGGGAGTTTTCCTCACACTCTCCTGTCCTTGTACATCTCTTGATATTAGTCAAGTTCTTGAGACTATTATTTTTGTATTCTTTTGCTTTTGAGATGTAAAATATCTAGAAATGCATCTAATTCTCATCTGATTATAATTGTTTCCTTTTACACAGACACTACAACCCCTCTACTTAATCTAATACATGACTTCCAAACTTGTTGCCAAAATGGATTGAATACTGGGTACCAAATACTTAACTAAGTTTAAATGCCTTGAAAGTATACTTAAACTAATGATTAATATCAGTAATGTAGAGATATTCATGATCCTTGGGTCTAAACCAACATATTTATAAAAAGTGATTGCTCAAAAGGGCATTCTCAAGGTTAATTAAAATATATTTACCTGACTAACATGGTGAAACAAAGCATCAGCATAGGTAGAATGTAAATATAACTATGATTAATGGGAATCTAGAATAACTAAAAACAATACCAGGTTTCAATCACTAATTAAGATATATAGTTTAAATACAAGAAAACAGTCAATCAAACAAGTAGTACTTCAAAAACATTGTTTTTGGAACAAATAACAAATACATAGGCAAAATTAAAAAGCAATAAAATCAAGAGTTGCATCTCTGAGAAGTTTAGTGATAGGGATGACTATAATTTATTAATAAAAAGTAAATAGAATATTTGTGCTTTTAAAATATTATTAAAATGGGCAAGCTATAACTTCTACAGATAGGATTAAATAAGTTAATAGTAAAAAATAGCTTAAGTTCATAAATTTATTAACTCAGATGAAATGATCTAATCATTTACTGGCTGCAAGCTAACAAAGGTCACTTGCTCCAGAAGAATAGATGGTCTTAATATCCCTTTACCTATTATATATAGTTTTCAACATATTTCTAAAAGTTAAACAAAAAACTATTTCAAATCAAGATAATTTTCTTAATGGATTATATGCAGCTTTGCCATATAATATATAGGGATTTTAAAACATCTTTCAGAAACCAAAAAGATTCGTTTCTAGCTCATATCATAGCCTAAGAATGTCTCTTAAACTGTGGACACTAAAAACAAACAATTTTCCCAAAAAAGGAAACCTTGATTGAAACATCACTTACAAACATACTTTTGAAAGTTCTCAAAATATATTAAAAGTAGGATTTAGAAAATTTGTACAAATGATAAGATACCATGAAAAATGGATATTATCCATGATTAGGAAGACTGGCTTGACTTTTAAAATTAACGAAACTTACCATATTAAGCAGACTAAAGAAAAGGACATGCCAACAACAAAATATTTATTCAAAGCAATAGCTATTCCTTTTAATAAAAGCACTGCAAATTAAAATTTGAGAAGGTTTAAGCCTTATAATAGAGATCACCACCATCTTCCTTATCCCTTGTTATGTTGTTAGTTGTCAACTCGTCAGTTTCCATACCAACTACATGCACAGCAGAACTAAACAAAGCCCTGTCCATACCAGGCTCACATTTGTTCCTGTACTTGAGCCCATTTTGCAGCCACTGTGTCATTCCTTCTCAGGGAGGGCCCATTCTCTTTGTATTGTGCCCAGAATGATGTCCCTCTCTGGAGGCGAATCTCTCTTGAGGTCATGTCCAAAATAGACAAGACAAAATCTCATCCTTCTGGCCTCTAGGGAACTTGCTGGCCCTATTTCTTTCAAGACAGATTTGTCCTTTCGGCAAACCATAATATTTTTAATATTCTTCTCCAGAACCACAATTTAATCCTTCTTAGGTCTGCCTTATTCAATGTCCAATTTTCATTGGCATATCAGGCAATTGAAAGTGCTGAGGCTTGGCTCAGTTGCACCTTAGTCCCTAAGGTAACATTCTTGCTCCTTGCAGGTCCCCAAGGTAACATCCTTACGAAGTAGTCTTGTACATAAAATTTACCTTATGATAACTCCACTTTTGATCTCTTGATTGTTGCTTCCATGAGTTTGGATCGTGAAACAAAAAAAAAGTCGGACAAATGTTGAAAGCTTCCTTTTTTTTTTCTCCATTTACCATGATGGGACCTTTTTATCCAGTTGGGGAAATTTTGGTGTTCTTTACACTACATTGTCTTCTAGACTGAATGCGGCAGTATTTGATCTTCACAGGTACGTGTTGCAAGTCTTAACTCTCAGCACGCAAGATTCTGTCATCTGCATGTCATAGACTGTTAATAAACCTTCCTCCATTCCTGATGCTCCATCATTTTTCATATAATCGAACTTCTCTTATTATTTGTGTAACATACAGATTAAATAAGAACAATGAGAAGATCAACCATGATGCCAATTTTTCCTGGTGTTAGATCATGTAGTATTCCATAGTATTCCATAGTTTTGTTATCATAACTGACTGTGATCAACATACAAGTTCTCCATGAACACCAAAAAAACATTAAGAAATCCCCATTTTTCTAAAAGCTGTCCATAGTTTGCTATGATCCACAAAGATTAATGTTTTGTGCTCTCAATAAACACGAGTAAGTTTCTTTCGGATTTCCTCTGCTTTTGATGTCAATAGTGATATTTGTTGTTTTATCTTCACTTCTAAATGTGACCTGAAGCACTGGTTGACCTCTGTATTGCTTTAATTATTGATGGATGATATTCAACAAAATTTTACTTGTATATAGTATCAATGTAAATTTTCTATAATTCGAGTACTCTGTAGGCTCACCTTTCTCTGGAATTAGTACAAATAAGGATTTCTTCTAGAAAGATGGCCAAATAGCTGTCTTCCTGATTTCCTGTGATAGACAAGTAAGTGCTTGCAGTGCTTCCTGAGCTTGTTCCATCCATTCTGGAACCTGGTTTTTGGCTAAGGCATTCAGCCTGAACATATTCCTTCATTATCATTGGTTCTCGCTCACACATTGACTCCTGAAATGGTTGAATTGACATTAAATCGACCAGTTCTTTTTGGTCCAGTGATGGGAATATCCCTTCATCTGTACCCTATTTGCATACAGTGGCATGCAAATGATGGTTGTTATATTATGTAGTTATAAAAAGTTACAGTCATATTATGGTAGTTAGAAAAACTATGACTAAAAGAACTAAAGCAAATGTTTAAATGAAACACATTTCTATTTGAGACCTTGTTAAAAGTGGTTGCCTTCTTTTTAAAAAATGGTTTCTGATCACCTTTTATTTCGTAATTGGGAAGGGAAATCAAACTTCCACACTAGCTCAAAGTTAAGGCTGAGGGCATGAGAGACTCAACACTCCATCATTCTTACAAATGCTGACACCAGCTGCCACTTCTTGGCAAAGGCCACACAGAATTAACCAACTGCTGTCAATATCGTAGGATTTATTGTGGAAGCTAATAGGTTGCATTTTAAGATTTTAAATATTCAGGATATTTTTTCATCAAGAGGCTCTCTTCACTGCTGGGCTTCTGCTCAGATCTCTCTCTGGCCCTTTT
Organism: Nesogale talazaci; assembly: GCA_004026705.1. Taxonomy (NCBI): domain Eukaryota; kingdom Metazoa; phylum Chordata; class Mammalia; order Afrosoricida; family Tenrecidae; genus Nesogale; species Nesogale talazaci. Next base: position 25,238 of record PVJH01022053.1, on the reverse strand, counting down.
CTCTTGGACAAGCCTTTGCCCTTCAGTGTAAACCAACTCTTATAGCTCTGCTGATAAATGCCCCGAGGAAGCTCACACTGCTTTAAGACTCACACCTGGTTCCCTATGTAAGTGCCCTGGGGTGCCTCCTGCAAGCATCCACAGACCTCCACTGATTCTCCCTGCAGAACCAGAAGCCTAGCATGTGTCAACCTGGCTCCTGCTCCTCTGCCACTCTGCTGGGGCTTCTCTCACATCATATATTTCTTTCCTTGGATCTTCTTGTCCAAAGGACAAACTCCACTCCTTTGATGGTAGTAAAATGTGCCTTCTTGTTTCTCAGATGGCTCATTCGTATTCTGGAAGAATGGCAAACTTTGTCAAATCCCTCCCCCATTAGACTTCCAATATTTAATATTCTCAATTAACCCTGTTAACCCTTATTTGTGGGTAAGTTATATCATTATACTCTCCTACTTTCTCAAATACCTCAGAGAAAAAGCCATTGGAGGTCAATCAAGCATTTTTTAGATCTTACTTCTTATCAATGATTTGCTACATTACTTAGTATGATGTCTTTCATGAAGAAATGATCATTCCTGATTATGTGTCCAAAGTGCATGATCAGCATCCTTGCTTCTAAGATGGTCTTAGGCTGGACAACTTGGAAAATAAATTTTCAAATGCATCAGTCATATTCTAGTCTCCGTTACTCATTTTCCAAGTTTCGTGTACATATGAAGTAATTGTAAACACCATGACTTGGGTCAGGTGTGCTGTGGTTCTCAATGTGACACCTTTCCCCTAGAACACCTGAAGGAGGTATTTTTATGTGCAGGAGACTCTATGTTCTATTATATCACTCCCAATCTTGACCATGCTTCCAAAATGACTGATCGTTGATTCAATTAAAATGAAATATCTACAACTTTACTTTATGACTTTATCATGATACTGTTCAAGTGTTCATATTTTGTGAATGCTGCTTTCTTTATACTGAGTTATAATTGAGACCAGTTATAATATTTTATCTTTATCCATAAGTGCTTCGAGTTCTCTTCATTTTCAATAGGCAAGATTTTATCACCTACATATAATCTAGTTTCTCAGATTATTTATAGTGTAAAAATTGGATAAGGATCACAAAGCTCTGTCATATGCCATGTAGAATTCCTTTGTTCTGCTCAAATTATTGCATCTTGTTCTATGCAAAAATTCAACATGATCATAAACAGGGTTCTGAACTTCTCATTCTTAAAATGTTTGTTATGATCCAAATAGGCAAATGCTTTCTCATAATTCATAAAGAAGAAGTAAAAATATTTCTGGTAGTCTACTTCCAGTCAGCACCCATCTGACATAAATAATAATTTCTATTGTTTTTCGAATCCAACTTGAATTTCTTTTTTTTTAATTTTTTAATTTTAAAAAAATTTTTTTCTTAAAAATCATTTTATTGGGGACTCATACAGCTCTAATCATAATGTATTGGATTTCTTATTTCTCCTTTTTTTTCTGTACCCATTTTTATACTTTCTTCACTAAGTGTTAATTGTATATGATATCACTGCTATTGTTTGATAATTTCTTCATGCTACTGGGTTATCTATTTTTGTCATAGGCACAAAAATAAAACTCATCTATCTCAAAAATATCCTTACTTCTGAGTTCTTATAGCACTCACCAGGTTTTGTGCTTGGTAGCTTTATTCTTAGTGAATCTCCTTTATTATTATTTTATTAATTTTGTGTGTGGGGGGGTTCGTGTGGGTTTTTTTTTTTAGTTTTTTTTCTAGTTTTTTTACGCATCACTGCCTTCTGGTGGTGGGAGTAGGAGGCTCCTGTGAGCTGGAATTGAACTTCCATCCCAGTGGGCTGCATTCCCGCGCACAACAAATACGCCATCGGGGCTCAGCCTGTGGGGGGTTTTTTGTGGGCATCACTGCCCCTGGTGGGAGTAGGAGGCCCAGCCTTGCTCCTGGAGAGCTGCTGCAGGAGTATTTTATTATTATACATATAGTAAAAGAAACATTGTTAGAATGACTTATGTTCTAATCCAAAAATATGTTTATAACATTTATAGAATCTTATTGAAAATGTACTTAGAGTTAAGAGTCATCAACATGTCAAATATATACATGTCATGCACACTCATTTCTTCAAAACAGATTCCTTGAAAGAAAAACAAATAAAATTCTATTTCAAATTAAGTATCCTTCAATCTTTTTCTAGAGTTGAGGGTTAAGAACATCACTCAGAGAGAGAATAAAACATTTTCGTATGTGATAATCCTCAACTTGAAAAATGATTTCTCTGTTTGTGGATCCAAAAGCAACCACTTGAACATGGAACTCTGTAAATACAAGCACATAACAGATAGGGTAATTTTAGAAAGCCAGACTCAAGCAAGATACAGTAGAAGCTTTGATACGACGACATACTGGTGTTTATTTGCAAGGCAATGTGTTGTCACTTTTTGATTCACCTAAATCACAATATATAAATGCTTCTATAAGCAACCAATTGGTTAAATGCCTCTGTAAAATAAAAGCACAATAGCTTTAAAATAAGTTATTAACAAATGGGTATCAAATATTTTACAAAAAGTTTGTATCATTTAAAGATATTTTGTAATTTATCTTCTTTCCTATTTTAGTCAAAAAGTGAGAAATCATATACAGTGACTCTAGACTGACTGATACAGTTTTCACTTTTGCAAATCATGTCTTTCTGGCCACAAATCATTTAATCAGCATATATGTTTTATTAATTTGCTAGACTCTTAATTTACAACTGAGACTTACAAATGATTACTACACTTTAATGCCTACTCAATTATAAACTTATGATCAAAGTATATAGATGTGAGTTTCTTTTTTTTTTTTTTTGCATCACTGCTCTGGTGGAAGTAGGAAGCCCAACCTTGCTCTTGGAGAGCTGCTGCTGGATTTAAACGGTCAACCCTGTGGGCCGCAGTCCCTCACACAAGCACTGCACCTCCAGGGCTCAATAGATGTGAGTTTCTTAATGCATAGTAATAGTCTTACAAATAAAGTTACATAACCAAAATTTACAATAGAAGTAAGGTTATAATGTGAGTTGTAAAATATTTGAAAATGTATCCATGCATATTGTAATTAACTAGGCATATTCATAATCACCTAGATGTTTAAAATGTTAATCATTGAATTGAAGTTATATAGACTAAATAATAGTCTACTTGGAATTTCTGTTTAAAAATAAATTTTTATTTTCAATGAAATCCAATATAATATAGGTGATCTCTAATGAATGATAAACAGGTTTCTGAGTAGAAAAAATCTTCAGGCACTTTCTGTTTTTGCACCTTAATTATAACATTTTAAAACTAAATTCCCAATATTTAGCCTATTTTTAAAGTTGTTCAGATCTAAACTATTCTTTTCCCTCAAAGCCCCTATGTAAATAAACACAAATCCCATCAGTTCTTATTCTGAATATATTGAAAAGCTAATCAGTATCAATTCTGATGCTATTGCTCTCAACAAAGCCTTCATTCTTTAATTAAGCAATTAAACAGTTCTTCCTTCACATCTCAGAAGTGAGTTTGTCCTCTTAATTTCTATTCTCTACAGAGAAGTCAGTATGATAATTAAGAACATAAACCAAGCTATATCATTTTCTGTTCAATATCCTCTAGTAATTCGTTCTGATACCACATAAAGACCAAAGGTCATGGCATGGTCTATAAATGCCCACATATTATTACCTCTGACCATGTCTTCAATATCAGGATTTCTTGTGACCACCATCCCATACCTCATTCACCACATAGATTCATAGTTTTCCTGGAAACTTTCAAGTGTACCCCTTTTGGAATCCCTTGTACTTCTGTTCTTCTTTTTCTTGAAATACCTTTTGTCAATAACTATGGAGACTCTTGGATTTTTACCATATTTATCAACTAATAAACTAAGCTAGCACTTGTCTACATAACATTTCTGGGTTAGACAAAACAAACTTACATGCTCTCTGAAAAAACAGTTGATTGAATTTCAGGATCTCTGGCTGGGATTCATGACCCATTTCTCACAGTGTGCCTGACATGGAGTACCAGATCACACCAGCATGCAAATTGGGTTCAATACTGCAGAAGAATTCAAAGATAAGCTAACTCTCTTTTTAGCAACCAGCAAACTTAATAGGAACACTTATCAATCTCTTTCCTCTGGACTGATCAGTTCGTTGAATGATTATGTTCTTGATTATGTTACCTGTGCAATAATAATCATAGGACCCATGAAGTTCAGGAGCAAAATGATACATAAAAAATGGGATCATCCATGAGAATATGTAAAGAAACTCTTTATCATTTTGCAAATTTTCTCCCAATATGTTTGTTAAAAAGGTCTATTTCATTCCCTATATGGATTAATTTTCTGAGTATTATCTTTTTGACAATACTAAATATAATGTTTATTACTTAATTCCAGAATTCTGTGGATTAAAAATCTGAAAGCAGATTTGCTGGTTGGCTCTGACTCATCATCTCAGAAGTGACAAGATTCCATGCAACTGATAATATCATCTAGAATGACACATAATCCTGTCTGAGCCAGTTGCTTGCACAACTCAGAATATCTCATTATGAATTTATTTTTAATGCAGCATGACAACAAGCCCCATTTTCCAGAATTTGTAACTTGAATACTCAAGTTCTTTGTACTTAAGCCCTTCAGTTCAGGCAAAAAAATAAGGTGATTGTTCAATCTACTTATGTGACCTCTTTGAAAAGCAATCTCATAATATGACATTTAATTTTCTCCATAGGCAGAGTCATAAGAAAGAGCTAAAGCCATCTTTCTAGGCAGAACCCACAGTCTTTTATCATCTAGAAGTCTCATCTCATAAATTATAATTATGCTATACTATGTGTATGTAATATACCATCTAAGTGCTTATAAGTATATAATATGTAATACATTTATATACATACATATATCAAAAAATTTAAGTATACATATATATGTGTGTACATATGTATAGTTCATAAGAAAGGGCTAAAGAAAGCTTTCTAGACAGAAACCACATTCCTTTTATCATCTAGAATTCCCATAATTTATAGCTACAATATGCTGCACATAATTAAGTGTAATATTTAAGTATATATCAAAGTTTATAATATAAAGGCACATGATATATTATATAGTATGTGTATTGCAACTTATTTTATTACATATACAATATTATATATGTAACATGCAATATATTTATAGACAACACAAATATATACATTTATGTAGATATATACTTAGATGCTTGCCTATATTATAAAAGGAAGCCTTTCAAAAGAAGAATTGACACAGTGATCACACCAATAGACTCAAACCCAAGAACACTTTTGAAAATGACAATATATGATGCTTTATATGATGCTTTGTTCTAATATAAATAATAAAGTATAGAGTCCTGGTGGCACAGTGGTTGTGTGTGGGACTGCGACCCACAGTGTTGATGGTTCAAATCCAGCAGCAGCTCTCCAAGAGCAAGTCTGGGCTTCCTATTCCCACCAGAGCAGTGATGCAAAATCTCTCTCTCTCTCTCTCTCTCTCTCTCTCTCTATATATATATATATATATATATATATATGTATGTATATATACACACACACACATATAATAAAATAAAGAAGTACTCCATGTGTAAGAACCAGCTTGACAGCACCTACCTTTGATAACATCTCTTGTACATTAGGGATGAATCGATGAGTCACAAATAAGATAAAGAATGGAAGGAGAGATCTTTCCTAGCTTTCTCATCATTTGTCTCCTTAGAAGAAAGCTTGACAGTATTTCTCACTTATTTTTGGACAGATTTTAAAAGTGATAATTCTCTGGAAAAAGCAAGTGTGCTGGTAGAGTCTAGGGCCAGGCTAGTAAAAAATATTCACACATATAGGTATATATGTGTATATATTCATATATGTGAATTTAGACACACATGTTGGCTGCAGCAATGCTCTGAAACAGTAGAACAGTAGAAAAGTGAAGCCCTGTGGTCAAAGATCTTTTTTGTTTTTCATTATTCCTCTAATTTAACAAACCTGAGGTTCTTCTCCAGGGAGCAGTTTTTTCCTAAAAACATCCAAAGTGTGTGAGATGAAGCCTTTCCATCCATATCTCTTTGGAATAATCTGTCAGTACTTCTTCAAATAAATATTTTTGTTCATTTTGCCATCTTTGGTAATATCAATAATTTTTCCATGCCATAATTCAAATGCATGGAATCTTTTGTCTTGCTTATTCAAAGGCCAAGTTTCACAGGCATGGAGGCTATTATAAATGCCATGACAAGTGTCAGATACACCTTAGTCCTACAAGTAACAGCCTCCTTGCCCCCCCCCCCCACACACACACTCCTTGAAAAGGACTTTTAGAGGTCTTGTGTAGCAGATTTACTAACACCATATCTACATTGATCTATTGACTACTGCTTACAAGAGACGCGACTTAGGACTCAAGCAAAATAAAATCCTTGAAAAATTCAATCTTTTCTATTTTAATGTCCCCAATTGTTCTGGTTGTGAGAATTTGGGTTTTCTTTATTGTTAATCGTCATCTGTTCTAAGAATTTAAAATCGTTGTTTTTATTCAGGAAGTACGTCAAGCCCTCCTTAGTTTCAGTAAGCAAGACTGTGTCAACGGCATATGTTAAACTGTTAAAAAGCCTTCCTTAAATCTTGATGATGCACTGTTCTCCCTGTAATCCAGCTTCTCTGATTATTTGCTAAGCATACAGATTAAATAAATATGGCTCTAAATACAACCTTTGATCAAAAATACAATTAATATGCTTTGGTAATTACTAACAGTTGGAATGTTAACTGGAAACAAAGAAGGAATTATAATTGAAAAATACATCTTTCTTGATTGTAAGCTGTGCAGTCTTTATTCTGTTGACACAAATGCTGAATACATCTATAGGATTTCACAAGCGTACAATTAAGTTTTCTGGAACTTCCCTTCTTGTCAAGGCTGTCCACAGTTTGTTGTGACCCACAGTCAAATGCCTTTGCATAGTCAATAAAACACAAAAATAGGCATCTTTCTGGTATTCTCTGTGTTAAGCCAAGATCTATGTCACGTAGACATTGTAATAGTTTTGAGTTTCGTCAGCTTGCTGGCACATGTGTGGAGGTAGTGGGGAAGTCCATTCTGTTAATCAAGTGGTAGCTGGATGATGCCTTCTTGGGAACATGGACTTTTCAATAAGGAAGACAGTGAGAAGTTCTCTCTCTGCCCTTGCCTCTACACGGCTTGCTGGGAGTCTGTGTCCCTCTCTAGAAGCAGCTTCATATGGACCACTGGCCCCGAGAGCCACCTTGGAAGCTGTTAATGGTCTAGATGTTTTATCAGCTTCTGGAAACATTTCAATAGATATTCTACCAATTTCTCATGCCTTCTTTTTGCCTCATGTTGTCAGTGCTGCTTGAAGTTCTTCCTTTAGTACCATTGGTTCTTACTCATACGAAAGTTCTGGAAATGGTTGAAGGTTTGCTTCTCCCTTTCCATGCAATGACTGTTTCCTGTCCATCTCTCTTGTTGTTTCTTGCATCATTCAATATTTTTCTCATAGACTCTTGTGTGTCAGCTTATTATAATTTGATGTAATTTTTGCAGTACTGTGACGTAGGAAACTATTGCACTATTATTTCAAAGGCCAGCGGCATCGATTGAAGAAGTCTCAGCAGTGCTTCTAGTAAAAGACAGACTATAAAGGAAGAATCAACCATCAGAGCAGCACTGTAACATTGTCAAGGTCTAGGCAATGTATTGTTGTACATATGGTTACATTTACACCAAGTCACTATGAGTCAGCAACTAAATGGCATCTAACAGGAACTTCAACCTGTATGTATGTTATGTTTAATGTTCCCATAGGTAAGGAACATCTAAGTTTTCAGGCTCCATTTTTTTTAAATAAATATAATCAATGCTTTTTAAATGGCAAAATGAACTAAAATGGGACATTGAGAAAGCATCCCAATCCAGTTCAAAGTCATAAGTCCAATATTAACCCATGTGCCCAAAATCAGTCTATAAAGTCTCCTTCTTACTCACAAAGTCACAGACTGGCAGGGGTCCCCTCATGACTCCTCATTTTCAGGGCTCAGGGTCCATCAACAGCATCCAGTGGTGGTAGAAACAAGTCATCACTGGCAGGGTTCTCCCCATGGCTTCTCCAGCTTCAGAGGTCGGGTTTCATCAGGGCAAGGCTGTGTGGCATCTCCTCTGGCTCCTGCAGCAGCTCCCACACTACCATCTTGTCTTGTCCATAGTTCATTGCCTCTGAGACTGACTCCTAACAACCAGGGGATAGCTTCTCATCTCCATGAGGGAAATATCGCGAGATTTCCCAGAAGTCTCAGGAGAAAGCCATGCCCACATAGAGGCCTCATTGACTACTCAATGTCAATCTCCCGATTAACAGGCTGGACTCCACCCCTATATTTCAATCATGAAATTGACATAAGCACATGACTTCCCCACAAAGTTTTGGACCATAAATTATGATCATGTATATTTAGGTAATGTTTTTTAAAATTTTACCAAGTATCTTCTTTAAAGTTAAGCAGTCTTCCAGATCAAGCCAAACTCACTGCTCTTGAGTTGATACTGACTTAGAGTAACCCTCTGGCATGGAGTAGAGTTTCCCTTGAGATGTGTGATAGCGTCCATTTTTATGGGAGTAGAAAGCCTCATCTTTCTCCTTCTGCAAGCCCTAGGTAAAATTATTTTTAAGATGATATTTTATATAGAATTTGTATTAGGATATATATATATATATATATATATACACACACACTAGCAGAACTACAAGTGCATCTCTTACAAGATTTTGTGTAAGAAATTTGAAGATCATTGATGCCACTCAAATACATGGATATAATACGAATTAATTTAGAAAGCTAGTGCTGAAGAAGTGAAAAAATTCTAACTTTTTCAATTTGGGATTGATCAAGCATTCAGTCAAGCATTATCAATTAGAATATGAACGGGAAACAAACAGGAAAGAAAAGAAATTGTAAACTATGTCCTTGGTAATAGGACAAAGTCAGAGATGACCTGTCGGATTTTGCGGCACCATCAATTGTGAGGCTGGGGAAGGAATGGACACTGCTTCATTGGTAAGTCGGATTGCCATGAGTAGGAACTGATTTGTGGACACTCAACAGCAGCAAGCACATCACTAAGAAGCGAAGTACTTAGCTCCATGCAGATACTATTTTCATGTGAGAAACAGAATACTACTTTTAAATAAATTCTATTTGAAAACATGTTTAAGCTAAAACTACTAAGCTAATGCTTGAACCAAGCATTTTATATCAATTGGTGTCATTTAGTTTGGTGTACTAGTCTGACCCAATGTAAACAAAACGTTATCTTGCCAGCCCCTGTAGTGTTTCATCTTGATTTTACTTTTCAGCACATCCCGACTCCCATTTTGTCAATCGACTGCATTGAGAGTCTTCCTCTTGTTTGCTGATACTCTGCATTTCCAAGAATAATGTCCTTTCTTAAGAAATGTTTCCACCTGAAAAAACTTCCATATATGTGAGAAATCTCACCATCCTTACTTTAAAGAAGCATTTTGGTTGTCTTTTCTTCCAGAACTAATATCTTTGTTCTTCAGACAGCACATAATATATTTAATAATATTCACCCACACAAAACTCAAAATCATGAATTCTTCAATATTCATTAATTATTGTGCAGCTTCTACATGCATATCAGGTCATTGAAAACATGACTTTAGTCATCAAGGACACATCTTTGCTTTTTAATTAATTAAAAGATTAATCCTATGGGATGCATCTTTTATTTCTTTACTACTGCTTTCATAGGATAGGGTAAATCAATTTATAACACTAAATTAATATGGTATTTTAAAATAAATATTTTAACATATTTTCTATTACTTTTAGTAATAATTTCTTCCCTTAAAAGATCACACTGGGAGCTGAGCCCCGGTGGCATAGTGGTTGTGCACGGGACTGCGGCCTATTGGGTGGAGGTTCAATTCCAGCAGTGGGGCTGGGCCTCCTATTCCCACCACCAGAGAGCAGTGATGCCCCCTCTCCCCAAAAAAAGATCACATTGGTAGGCTGAGCCCCAGTGGCGTAGTGATTGTGTGCGGGACTGTGACCCACTAGAATGGAGGTTCAATTCCAGCAGTGGCTCCATAGAAGCAAAGGTTGGGCCTCCTACTCCCACCACCAGGGGCAGTGATGCGTAAAAAATATATATTTATATAAATATATTTATTAGATAAATATAAATATTATATACAAATATATTATATTTATATAAATATTATAATATATATCGCATTGGTTAAAAATTATTATCTTATGTTACCCTACTGGTGATGCTGAATAAAATTGTTAATTATAAAAAAGTAGGCTATTGATATCAATTTTCATAATGTACTTAATACCTTGGATGTAGAAAACTCATCAAAAAGATTAATGACAATAAAAATATGACCTTCTATCATGTTCTATTTAATTAGTAATTCACTAATAACATTTTAAATTTAAGATATGCTAATTAATTTACCTCAATTTGCTTATTTAGCTTTCATAAAAGTCATCAGATTGATGATTTTGAGGATAATTGATTTTTAACATTTCAGCTAGTAAATTCAAATCAACCAGTAACAACTGCTTAATACTGAACTTCATGTGAATACAAATGCCCTAAAGATTAGACTACTGGGCAACCGGAAGAAAAAAGGTCACACTACTATTCACAAAATAATCCCAGTATTGCACTCATTTGTATAAAAAATGAAAAAAAAACATTATTTTATTAGAAATATTACAAAAACTACCATAATAGAATATTTATTTGCTTGATGATGTTGACATAACTGATCATGCTAAATGATCAACATGATATGACAAATAAACTTGGCAGCATCACTTAATTCTTTGGTTATGTATGTACTGATAATATTTTAGGTCTATCTCTAAGGGTGAAATTTTGATCTCTGTTATATGATCATATAATGATAGTTTTAAAATGAAAAACAAATAACTCTACACCATCACCTGTTTATGTTCTTCCTAAATATCTTATTGAGATAAGAAGAAATGATTCATAAAAGTCAGAAATGAAACTGTAACTATAATTTTTCAAATATATGATTAAATTATCTTCCACATTCCATCTCTCAGAGTATCCAACATTGCCAATTATATGGAGAGCTAATTGATATCCAGGGAATAGTATCACTTCCACTCTTTTTATTTAGTTAAGGCCATTGGTTTTTAAATTTTGTTGAATATGGAGTTTTCACTTTCATTATGTTCTTTTGGTAAACCTGAGTTTCTGACTTATACCATATTGCCATATTGTACTCCTACATTTACTACTAAACACATATTGTCTGAGTGTTTATCATTGGAAATTATATTCAGAACTGAAATTCACCAATAAGATGTGGATGATATATATTTCACTTTGCAATAGAGTAGACTTGATATCTATAATTTCTACTGCAGGATATACAAAATAGCATTATAATGAAAGATTTATTGAGAAGGAGATTTCTTATAAGAGTATCTGATAATTTGTGTATTACAGATCCTACGCAAAATGAAAAGAGTAAATTTAAATTTCAAACACATATCTATAACTAAAATAGGTTCACTTTGAATGTGATTGTTGATGTTTAAAAGTGAGATATTACTATTTTAATGGTAGACATACCTAATAGAAAGTGACAACTTAATAAGACGACATAACTTTATTCTAGTTTTATCAGAGAGAGAATTATTTGAAAATGTGTGCATACCTCTCTTAATATGATGGGATTTCTTACTTTCAGTGAAGTCTTAGATTTTGAAAATGTTTTTAAATCAAAATTCCAAGGGAAATAAATTATTTGTATACCTTACTAATCAAAAGGTCTGTTTTGCAGTGTGGTACTGGAGAAGAAGTACGGACGGAATTTTACTTAGAGGCATGGATAGCAAGATTTTGTCTTCCATACTTTGGAGATTTTGTCAGGAGAGACCAGTATCTGGAAAACAACATCATGCTCAGTAGGTAGAACAGCAGTAAAAGAGAGGAAGGTCTTCAAAGAGGAATTGGCACAGTGGTTGCAACACTGGGATTGGGCACAGTGATTACTGTGAAGATGGAGCGGGCAAGGGCAGGGTTTCATTCTGCTGTGTATGAGGTCCCTAACATTCCAACTGACAACAGCATCAAGAACAACAATCACGTGGCCATACTTTATGGATGAATGAATATTTTACATTTAGAATAATCTTCCACTAAACTAAAGGTGGTGCAAACATGATATTCATTGTCAGGATGGCAGAGAGTTGGATGGTATTTCATTCTGTCGTCTATTTGAGCATTGAGTTGAAACAAACTCACAGGCAACAACAACAACAAACTAAAGTCAGGCTTTGAGTAACAAAAGCAGTTTAAGTTATCTGTAAGACAAAATTATAACAATAAATAACTCCAGTTTGATTATTGATCCTTTCTTTTCATGAAAATGTAGATATTTTCTCCAACTATCATGAGGCTGCTTAGTAGCTCAGTATTGAGGATCTTTTTCTTTATTCTGAAGTGTGATCCCTACTTTGATCTTTATTAGTAAGTACTTTAAAACCTCTTCACTTTCGAAAAACAAGGCTGTGTCCTCTGCATAGATCAAATTTTGAATGATTTTTCCTATAGTCCTGTTATTGCATACTTCTTAAATACTCAGCTTCTCAGATATTTGCTCATTGTTTACATTGAATATATATGTTGACGGAATACAATACTTCCATTATTTTATTTTTTGTTCCATGTTCTCTTCTGGCAATTCCTTGTTGCTTTACTACAGCAAACCTTTTTTTTTTTTTAAATTTCTTCAGAAAGCTGAAGGTGCCCAGCCATCAAAGGATATATCAAGTGTCTTGAAAGCCTGAAGATAAACATTAGACCATTTACCTGAGAAGAGACCACAGCCACACAGAAGAAGCACAACAGCCAACATGGTCAGATGGTGGTGAAAGTGGTAAAAGGTCTAGGCAATAGACATCAAATGGGCTGGAAAACAAAACAAAACAAAACAAAACAAACATATATCACTGTGTGCACACATCCCCAGTGTATCAATTGAGGACATGTAAGAGCATGAGCAAGGGTGGTGAAGAAAGCAGAAGCAACTATCAAAGCAGAAGCAGCTATCAAAAGATAGTGCATCCGGGGTCTTAAAGGCTTGAGCACAAACAAGCAGCCATCTAGCTCAGAAGCAACAAAACCCACCATAAAAGATCATTTACCTGTGCGATCGTGAGGTGCTGAAACAATCAGGTATCAAAGAACAAAAATCAAAATCAATGGACCAAATTGACTCCCGATATCGCTGATGACAAATGGATACAAAGGCAAACAAAGTAGAAGAAACGATGGTACTCAGCTAACAAATGATTGAATGCCTGGAATCTCAAAGACTTGAAGATAATCGAGTCACCATTCAGCGAAGAAACAGCAAAGTCCACATGCAGGAAGCACACCAGAATGCGTGATTAAGGGGGGCCGAAGGGAGCAGATACCGAGCACCAAAGAACAAGAATCACATCATTACATAGGAGGAGGAGAGCAGGGCGGGGACCTAAGGCCCACTGGTGGGTAATTGGTCACCCCTTTACAGGGGAGACACGGGAAGGAGACAGACCAGTCGGGGGGCAGCCAGACAGTGATGATGCATACAAGTTTCCTCTGGTTCCTGAAGCTTTCCTCCCTGTCCCCCAACCATCATGGTCCCAATTCTACCTTGCAAATCCAGATGGACTGGAGAAGTCACACTGGCATAGAGGGGAGCTGGAGATATGGGGAAACCAGGATGGATGGGCCCCTTTGGGCCAATGGTTAGATTGGAGATACTGGAAGGGTGGATAGAAGGGGGGGAGGTAGAGAGACGGAACCAACAGCAAGGATATACACAAGCTCTTACTTGAAGGACGGGCATCAAACGAGTGGGTTGGGGGAGAGGTCGGGCAGTATACCATATGACAAAACAATAACAGTGTATAAAGTATTGGGGGTTGGAGGGGAGGAGAGACCAGGGAAAGAGGGGAAGGAATGGAAAAGCCGATACTAGGGGCTTAAGGGAAAAAGGTGGACGATTGGAGAACAATAGTAGAAGTGGACATGTGAGGGTGCTTGACGAGTATGCTTATTTATATATTGTGAAAAACGATGTATGAGCCCCTAATAAAATGATTGAAAAAAAATTTCTTCAGAATAACCATACTTAAATGTAATATTAATCATATAAGTTTATATTAATTCTATTACTTATATAATTTCTGTATTTCATTGGACCACTTGTCATTTGAGTGTGCATAATATGAATTCCTTCCAGCTGATGTACTTTGCAATTGCCTTCCAAATTTCTTGGCAGAGACAAGTGAGTGCTTCCACTTGAATATCAATTTGTTGAAACAATTCAATTGGTATTCCATCAAGTCCTGGAACCTTGATTTTTTACAATACCTTCAGGAAGGATTATATATGTTCAATTTATATTGCTGTCTTTCATCAGATGCTATCCTCTCTACCAAATATTTTGGCACAGTGAGTCTGCATATTCCTTCCATCTTCCTTTGATGCTTCCTGTGTCACCCCCCCTCCCCAATAGAATTCTTCAGTGTTGCACTCCAGGCCTAACTTTTTCCTCCATTCTTACAGCTTGTTACATGTTGAGCATGCTTTTCCTTTTGATTTTTTTTAACTCTAGGTCTTTGTAGATTTTATTATATTAATTCAATCTTCCAGAGATTGTCTTTGAAAAATCTTACTTTCAATTAATTTTGTCATCATTTCTTTTTTTTTGTCATCCTTTCTTTCTTATTTTCTTTACATGACTTTTTGCTTTCATTCCATAGGATGTTCTGAAACACTCCTCACAACTCAACAGGTTTTTGTTCATTTGTGTTCAAATCTATTCTCCTAATGATCTCTTGAAGTAGATCAAAGTGCAGGGTCATAGTTTGGCTGTCATGATACTTCTTTTAATTTTCCTCCACTGTAACTTGAGTATGCATGTAAGCAATTCATGGTTACGTAATCAGGTCCCAATATTGATTTGACAGATGATGTTGAGCTTTTTCATCATCTCTTTCTATATATGAAGTCCATTTGATTCCCGTGTTTTCCATTTCATGATGGCAATGTGAGTGTTTATGTGACTTAAAACAAAGAATAGATTTCCGATGAATAAATACTTGGTCTCACAAAATTTTGTCAGATGACTTCAAGTGCCATTCCGGTCACTAAGGCCATACATAGCATTCAACTAATGATCTTTAGCGTTTTGCAACCTTCACATTTCAATCATCAGTAATACACAATGTGTCTTCATTGCATGTTTTAACAACTTTAGAATTCTTATAGTGGTAAAAATAGTTTATTCAGGTTTCATTTTGATACTTGGTATGAAAATTTAAAAAGTCGCTGTTTTTATAGCCTTTTCTGTAAATCTATGTATATCATAACTGATAGCTCTGTGCTCCTACAAGAGGATATACCTTTAAATGTTCTTTTGAATTATGGGTATGACATCGGTTATCTTCAACTTTCTATCAATGACAAAATAGGTAATATGATTTCTAGGGCAAAATAGCCAATATCCATCCATTATTAAATTTTGCTATACCAAAGAGTACTATAGTGAAACTATTCATCTGTAAATTTGATATTAGACTCTGGAGTATGCCAAATGTCTTTTTCAGTGATAGAATATATTTTAGTTACAATTCTAATATTAATTTTAATTAAATAACCTCTAAACTGAACCTTTGTGGTGTAGTGGTTGTGTGCGGGACTGCGACCCACAGAGTTGATAGTCCAAATCAAGCAGCAGCTCTCCAAGACCAAGGTTGGCTTCCTACTCCAACCAGGGCAATGATGCGATAAAAATATTAAATAACCTCTAAATAAAATCACTATATCTAAAGTTCAGTGCCATATTTCCTTGATGTTAAACCCTCTTTTTTTAAAATAATCAGCTAGCCTTTTATTTTCTTATGTAATTACTAATATACTTTCATCCTTTGTGGTGACTCAGTCACTGATGGCACTTAATACCTTTGTTCTGACCTTTTGTATAAAGAAGTTTGCTGGAATACAGTGAAGTGAACAGTAGGGAATCTGTAACTAAGAAGTGTGATGTTGGAGAAGGCATGAATGTGCCAAAATATTATTTTTCAAAGTGTGTGAGATGATTCCTACAGGGTCCCTGGAATGATCTGGGGAGGCAGAGGCTGAAAAAGCAGATCCTTACACTTGATCCTGTATTATGGGATGTAGGACTGAGTCATTTTCCCTATTGTAAAAGGGGGGTGGTAGTTCAAATAAATTTGGGAACAAGATCATTCTTAATTGTATGGGAGAAGGCTGAATGCTTTCCAAGTCATGTTATACATTAATGATCATTTAAATCGACAATCTATATTTTGAATGAAATATTGAATGTATTGAACATGCATTTTGATTAATAATAGCAAATATTTATCTTGCTTATTATTCTGCCTATATTTTATTACATCTTTGCTTCTCAATATTTAGACTTTTAAAATACTGCTAACAAATGAAATCTTCAGATGCACTTCTTTACAATTATGAATATTATTTCTGATAATAAACAATATAAGAAATGTTTGGAGTCTTTCTGATGATGCAAAATTATATCTTTCATAGTAAAACTGTTGGTTCAAAGATTAAACATATGGGTATAGATATATGTATATGCTATAGATTATGTAATGGTGACAATGTGGGTTAGATATTGGCCTATTAGCCACAATTAATGATTCAAAATAACCACCTGCACTGTTGTAAAAATATTAAATTAAATTCAAGATATATTCTATTTTATACATACATTTTTAATCTCAGTCTTTGATTATTTTATCTAAGTCATTTATTTACCATGTAATTGTGACCTTGGTTGTTTCTCTGAAAAGTAAAAACAATTTATTAACGCTCCCCACTAAATTTTGACTGTTCTAAAGACATCATTATGTGAAATTGACACTGCAATCTCTCGCCTTAGATCTTAAGATATATTGGGATTTCCTCTATTATTTTGTTTGATGAACACTGTAAAGTAAATGATTCCTATTTCTCTGTAAGAGACAAAGACAACTAGTTGAGAAAAATCTAAAGTAAGAAAAACAACTAAAAGAAAGAAAGAAACCAAAGATCTCAAACCATTTTGGATACCGCAGACAGAATGCCAGATTGCTAAGTAGCTCTAGCTCCAGTTGAGCCAAGTCAGACACCGTCACAATGAGAAAACCTCATACAACAAGGTATCCCTGAAAAGTCCCTCCCAAAATAAAGAATCCAGAAGAAAACATTGATGCATTTTTGAATAGGTAAGTTGTAGATGGTTTGTCATGGATTATTGGCTAAGAAAGTATCTTACATGACCACCTTTAGGGTTGTCTAAAATCTTTTACATGTCCACTATTCTTAGTTTTTATTCAGAAGAGGCAAACTGTTTAATATAGGGAATAAATTTTTTCAACAAATAGAAACCAATTTATTCTAAAAATAAATTGTTAGAAAAATTATAACAAGCCTGATGATTTAATTGGTAATGCATTTTCTCATTAAATTATGTAAAAGGACACATCACATAAACTATTTTTATAAATGCATATTACAAAATATTGAATTAAAATATGTTGAATAGGGCAAATATATTTTCATAAATAATAGACATGAAATGCCATTTTATAGATGCTGTTTTTACTATTGTTGTTATTAAGACTATTCTTTTTTACAAAAAAGTCTACATTTGACCCTGATAATATTCTTCAAAAACATATATTATTTTAATGCTAGCATCAACAAGGGGAACAATAAAAATAGATAAGGCCCTATTAGTTAGCTTTCATCAGTTGTTCAATAGCTTAAAAATCTTGAACTTAAGAGTACCAAATGAAAGAATGTATACCTTTAAAAGTATTTTCAGAAAAAGTTAATTTATTATAGAATTTAGTCTGTTGGCAAATATTAAGAGGGCACTCTTTTCTGTTTTTGTTTGTATTTCTTTCTTCATAGTTTGCTCATTCATTTGATAAACCTAAGAGCCATTAAAAGGGTACAAAGAAATGTAATGAGTACTTGGGAAAACTGTATACTTTGCACTGCAAATGAATTTTGTCAGTCAATCCCTGAAGTTTTCTGCCACAGTTTAGTATCCCCACCACATGAGTTCCCCTTAGTGATGGCCATTCATTTATATCTCAGAACTAAAAGGATCAAGCTTAATTATGAAGCCAAAGAACATTCATATATAATGAAGTTATTACAGACCAGGGAATGATTGGTAAAAATAACAAATCAAGAAGGAGCTGCTGGAAGGGTAGGGAGAAGGTGGAGTATAGAGACAGAACCAACAGCAAGGATATACACATAAGCTCCTATTTGAAGGACGGGCATCAAAGGGGTTGGTTGTGGGAGAGGTCAGAGTGTAAGATATGACAGAACAATAATATTGTATAAAGTATTGAGGGTTGGTGGGGAGGAGAGAGCAGGGAATGAAGGGAAGGGATGGAAAAGTCGATATTAGGGGATTAAGGGGAAAAGCGGACGATTGGAGAACAATAATAGCAGCAGACATGTGAAGGTGCTTGGCACAGTACGTTTATTTATGTATTGTGAAAAATGATGTATGAGCCCCCAATAAAATGGTTAAAAAAAAAGAATAGAGAGAAGCACTAGTGGCTTCATGATTTGCAGGCTGGGTTACTAATGGCAGGGTCAGAAGTTTGAATCCACTTGATGCCCTGGAGGAAATGTGGGGCATTATGCTCCCAGAAAGAGTACAGCTTTGAAAACCAATAGGGTAGTTTTAGTCTGTGCTTCTTGTTCACTCAGATCAGATTTGACTTGATGATGGTGAGCATTTTGTTGTCATGTGTTTGTTGCCTATCCTTAATTTGTGTTACCTCTATTTATGTCTATATTTAAATCCTTGAATTTATGTGTTATACACAGAGGAATACATCTCTCGAATTAACTTGTATGAAAAAAGTTAATGTGTTTTAGGGAAGAATGGGAGTTCTGGTGCTAAATGTGAGCACTGATCATTTTTGAAATATCTTTTTCTGCTTGCAGGTTCTTAATTTCCTACCATCTGCTCTGAGCTTCTTTACTCAGGAGCAAGTACAGGAATCTTGGCCTCACTGGTAATAGCACATCGGCCTTATTTTAGTCTTCCTTTAATTTTTCTTCCCTGTGAATCCTTCAATCATTTACATTCAGTAATTAACTATTTCAATAGGCAATTATTAAACTAGTCTCAAATTTCACAGGGTAAGAAGTTACAATTAAGTGACAACTGTAATGTGATCAAGAATTTACTTTTTTCATTAATTCAAACTTAAAAACAATGCTCTAAGAATAAAAATATTGCATTTTAATAATGATTATTTCAAAATTATATTATTGGGACATTTTATTTCAATTCTCCAAGTAAGAATATTGAAACACACATTAAATAAAACTATGCAGATGATATATTTAATATTTTACTGCACAAAATCTGTTCTTTACTTAATTATCTATTTTCCATTCTTTTGGGAAGTTGCAGGCTCATAAAATTTGGTAAATACCAAATATCTACAAATAAACTCCAAGACAGGGCCCTAAAAAAGTGTATACTTTCCTGTGATGAAACGTACAAAAAGGGGGAAGAAATCATTGGTTGTATTGTTACAAAACATGAGTTTAATAGGCGATTTGAAAGCTAAATACTCTCTACATATTTTTCTTTAAATATCTTCATGGAAATTGTATTAAACTGTTCTTTATGTTCTTAGAAAAGCAGACCATCAATATATCAATATAAATATTTAGATAGATTTAGATACATTTTTTCTGGAAAGCATCTATTTACAAATATATTAGAGATGTGTGTATATAATAGCAAGTTTGAAACATGTAGGTGAAATGGCAAGCTGAGAATTCTGATTATCTTAAAAATGGCATCAGTTTTTGTTGTAAAGAGCAATGTGTCAGCCTATCATAAAGAGTGTGAAGGAAGCATTATCCCTTGTGATGCATCGTACTTGCTATTAAGACCTCCAGCTGATTCAATGCTTACTGTAAGATGAAAATATTTCACATGACCTAAAAAGAATATTTGATTAATCAAGTAAGTACCATGTGATCTCTAAACTGACAGATAATGAGCCCTAATTTCCATAACCAATTTACCATAATACCTAGACCTCTGTCAAGTTGGCAACTGTACCAGTATATTAAAAAAAATAAGACAAGCGTGGGACTGCGGCCCACTGGGTTGGAGGTTCAATTCCAGCTCCCAGGAACAAAGGCTGGGCCTCCTAATCCTGCCACCTGAGGGTAATGATGCCTAAAAAAAAAAATAACACAAGTTTGGTATCAAGTTGATTGCAAATCACTGGACCCCCTGTGATGGAGTAGAAGAGCACTCCACACAGGGTTCAGAAGCTGAGACCACCCTCTCTTGGTTTCTAGGCCACCTAGCCAGTAATCATGCGCATCTCCTCAAGCCCCATTCAATTCAAAAAGAAGGACAATGGTGGCCCATGCAATTCTCATAGCAGCTCTGTGTGCAGAGTAGAAGTGCTTTCTGAGGTTTTCCTCCGCACTGGAGCCCATCACCTCATCTTTCTCCCTGTTGGGGAGCTGTTGGGGGGACTCTAACCACCACAACTGTGCTTGCAACTCACAAGCCCTTTGCAAGTACCACCAGGACTTCCTACTTTACCACACGGGTCATTTAAAGGCTGCAAGCAGCATCTCTAGCTGTAACTTCAGCTTAAGCACCAACTACTGACACATAAAGCACCATTGAGTTTTCCAGATCATGCAGAGTGAACAGTGAAGCATACATTGGGGAGATTGGTCCTGTTTTAGAGTCTTATTTTGGACTGTATTCAATAGTAGTAGATTTTCAAGTTATTCTGTAAAAGCAATGCAGTAGCACATATCAAAAATGTTTAATGTTTTTCTCATCTGTTTCATTGCTAGAGATGCCATTATTAAAAAAAAAAATCTCTCTGTGATTCAGAGTTGGCTAATTACTGCTTTGACTGCAGTATTTAATATTACTGCATCTTGTATTTTGGCAATTTGTATTCAATGATTCTTCTTGCCCAAAGATCACAAAAATCAAATATCTAGCAGGAAATCATTGAGTAAACAAAATGTAATTGAAGAATAAGTTAAGCCATATTGATTCTAAATCAGATATAAATTAATTAAATAAGAATAGAAATGGTCAGTTTATAGAGAAACTCAATATCAGCAGCTAAAATCAGGCCAATGGTTGATTGTGTAACAGATTACCAATTGCTTACATGCAAGTTCAGGTTTAAGCTGGAGAAAATTAAAGCAAGTCCACATGCACCATGTGTCAGGCAGGGTTCTCTTAGAGAAATAAAATTCAGGACACTAGTAATTATTTTTTTATATATTTATATATTGAGAAAGATATATAAGATAAAAAGAGAAAAAGTTAGCTATAAAACAATACAGATTGTTCGGTGCAACTCACTTGCGTGAGGCAACTAGAAGACTGGCAGTCCTTCAATTCTTGGGGGCCGTTGAATAGTCCTCTGTAGAGCAATCCAGGCTATCTGGTTACAGGCAGCAAACGGCAGAGCAACAATCACCAACTGTCACCAACTGTCACCAACAGTCAGCCAGATAACAGAGTCCAACAGTCCCCAGCTCAAGAGATGTATATC
Organism: Nesogale talazaci; assembly: GCA_004026705.1. Lineage (NCBI taxonomy): Eukaryota > Metazoa > Chordata > Mammalia > Afrosoricida > Tenrecidae > Nesogale > Nesogale talazaci. The sequence continues at coordinate 3,461 of PVJH01022053.1, read as the reverse complement.
CCAGGAGTATGGCGAAACAGGGCTTGAAGGATCCTCAACTCACAGTAACACAGTCCACGATTAGGTGTCCCATGGGTAGTGTTGCTTGGAGGTCGAGGAATAAGACCAACAAGGCAGCTCTCTGGTCCGAAGATCCGGAAACAAGAGAGAGAGAGGGCGGGACTTGCGAAGCCCTTCCTTTATCTGCCCTTCAATTCATCCCGCGTGTTCATTGGCTGTACCGTCACAACAGATCCACCAATCTTCTGTGGCCATGTTGGCATAACAAACCTACCCATCACACACCACCACTGAGTATATTCCACCTGAAATTTGAGGATATTGCAAAAACAAATTTTCTACATTGGAAACCAATGACAGAAGACCAAATGAACTGTATGACAATAAGGATAGCATACATAAGTAAAACAAAAGGTCATTTAAAAGACAGGAAAGACAGAAAGAAAAATCAAAGTGGATGCCAAAATACACACTAAAACTTGCTCTTAATTTAAGAGTAGCTAATGCAAATGAAAGAAATGTTAAAGTCAAAGACTGAAATAGAAAACTTCAAAGGGCAGCTCTAGAAGCCAAAGTTAAATAATATATAGAAATGTGCAAAGATTTAGAGTTAAGAAAGCAAATAGAACACCCAGCATATTTTAAACTGAAGATAAGATTAATTTAAGAAACAAAAAAACTCTCCCCTAAATTTGCAGTGTTGAAAGATTCTAGTAGCAAAATATTAATGAGGCAGGTATCATCAAGAGAAGATTGAAGTAAAACTCAGTCACTGTACTAAAGAGAATTAGTCTACAGTCTACCATGTCAGAGGACAGCATGTGAGTGAAAACCAAGGAAGAAGTTGAGGGGGCACTGAAAGAGATAGTCCAGAACAAGACTCCAGGAGCTGATGGAACACCAATGGAAATGTTTCAACAATCTGATGAAACAATAGGAACACTCAGTAGTCTGTGCCAGCGAATTTGGAAGACATTTACTTAGTCAACTGTGTTAGTCCGGGTAGACTAGAGGAACAAATTCAAGGACACGCTTATTGACATAAGGAAAGGGTTTATAAACAAAAGGAATGGGACATGGAGAAAGCATCCCAGCCCAGTCAAGTTCAAAGTCATAATTCTGATATTAACCCATATGCCTGAAATCAGTCTATAAAGTCTTCTTCCGACTCACAAAATCATAGGTCAGTGGGTGCAGAATCCAGGTGCTGGCACGGCACCTCGTCTCCAGGGCTCAGGGTCCATCAATAGCAGAAGCAACTCATCGCTGGCAGAGGTCTCCATCTGGCTGCCCCAGCTTCAGAGGTCTGGCTCCATCAGGGCAAAGCTGTGTGGTCTCTCCACCAGCTCCTCCAGCTTCTCGGACGCTGCCAACTTGTCTTGTCCGTAATTGATCGCCTCTGAGACTAACTTCCAACAACTGGGGAAGATAGCTTCTCATCATCACGAGGAAAATATTGCGAGATTTCCCAGAAGTCTCAGGGGAAGGCCATGCCCACATAGAGGCCTCATTGGCTGCACAATGGCTATCTCCAGATTAACAGGTTAGACTCCACCCCTACATTTCAATCATAAAATTAACATAGCACATGGCTGCCACACCAACTGACTAAAAGTGACACAGCAAAAACTTCAAGTTACAGAATAATATTATTTGTATCTCACAACAATCAAAATTTCACTGAAGGTCATCTAACCACAGTTACAATCGTACATTGATCTGGAGGCTTTGCAAGTTCAGGACAGATTCAGGAGAGATGGAGCAGATGATGATCTATTGCTGATGTCAGATGAATCTTGGCTGAAAGCAGAGAATATCAGAACAATGTTTATTTGTGTTTGGCTGACTATGCCTACTGTGTTTTGCTGTGTGAATCATAACCCCGTCCTGGGGAACCATCTGCGGACCCTGAGCATGTAGAGACTGGAGAAATGGTGGTGGGTGGGGGGGCTGCCAACATTTTACGCTGAGTAGGGACAGCAGGGAAATTTGGTCCCCAGGAAATTCACAGGCTTTTTACACTATTTGAACTCAAGCAGATTAGCAGTGACCTGGGCAGCTGCCCTGATAAGCCTAAACAGTACATGAAAGTTTTTAGCACCTTACCGAGCCTGTCCTTTAAGGTAACCAGGAAGGATGCAATGATCACACTGGGACAGACTAGGGGTAGTTCTTCTGAGTAAGAACAAGTGCTAAACGGTGCTGGGGAGTTTGCAGAGAATTAAATATGAGGCATTATAAGTGTCCAGTAGGAGAAACTGCTGTGCCTTCCACTGACCCTGCTTGGGATTAGAATGATCACAAGGATAGGTGGGCCTGGGGGCATTTTCTGGTGCATATCACAAATGGACTGAAGTCGGGTAGGCAAAAAGCCATTAATTATGCCAAAGTGACAGCAACTCATCAGGAGCCTGAGGAAAAGTCCATAGGCTTCTTAAAGCAGCTCAGAGACTCCGCGGGGAGTCACACTCCTATAAATGTAGGTTTATATAAAGGACAAGTCTTACTCAGGCACACATTCCCCACTTCAGAAAAAGCTCCAAAAGTTAACACAGAAGTCTGAAGGATTTACCCAAGGAGAGATAGCGCTGGTGCTGCTGCCTCCTTTTTCAATAGGGAAGAGGAAGGGGAGGCGCAGGCTCAGGACAATTACAGAAGGAAGCATATGAGGCATGCCCCTGTACTAGTCCCACTTGTAAACCACTCTCCATCCATCAACTACCTCCCAGATTCTCCAGATCAATGACTAAAGTGCCAAGTGCTATGTGTAACTGCCCTAAATCCACTCCCCCACATAGCCCTGAGAGTCATACCACCATGGCAAACAGACTGTCCCTCGGGCTGTCCTTTGTCCTGTGGACAAGAACCAGGAGGGAAGGCACCCACAGGCTAGTGGGCAGCTACTCATTGAAGATTGGCATGGCATGGCCAGCAAAGCAGCAAGAGAGAGCTGTAACAGCTCTGGAACTTCAGGAAAGGAATTGATGTTGCAACAAGCTCAGTAGACGTCCTCCTAAATACTGGACCGCCTCTCCTTTCCTTGCCTACTTCTCTGGACCTGGGCACCATTCACTGGTGAAACAGTGGGAGTAGTTGCACCCAGAAGTAGAGAATACAGACAAGCAGCCCTGAGACATGTTGGGGGTTTTTCACTGCCACCCCAGGATAAATAAGTGCTCCACAGAGAACCCTACCCCAGAAATGCTTTTACACCATTCCTGTGTTTAAAGTGAATTGGTGCCCCTACCTGTCAGTCTTAAGATTTCTAAACTTCCCGTGGCACTAACTCCCACCTCCAAGGGTACTGTCATCACAATTTTGACCCTGCCTTACCTAAACTGTGCACCAGTCTTGTTTCCTCCGGAAGTCCTCAGTGTACCATCAATGTCTCTGAGCCAAGTTTCCCAGTTCCAGGATCCACAGCTCTGGGACCACCCCAAACTCACCCACTGGGGACCCTG
>PVJH01022052.1:6011-37486 GCA_004026705.1 Nesogale talazaci | reverse complement strand
AATTTAGAGTAAAAACCTCCCCTCCCCTTCCCCTCTTCCCCCTCATGGCCCTGTCTTGCTTTTGTGCTGGCTGGTCCCCTGTAGATAATGGACCTTGAATTTCGGGGTCTCAATTGGGACCCCCAGGGCTGGAGGAAGCGTGGGGCTGGGAATGGGAGGCGGAGGAATGCTAATGGTGGTGCAGGCTTTGCTGGGAGGGTAGAAGGGTTGGTTTGCCCAGGATGGTTTGCTATTTATCAAAAAACAGCACCCCATTCCCACATCCCCCCACCTCTTCTGCCCCTAGCTGTTCCCAAAGTCGTCCCCAGGACATGTTCCATGGGACACAGACAGCACGAAAGAGTACTCAGCATGTCCCTCCAGCATCCTCCGCCCTTAAACCGAAACAGTGATCAGAGTGGCTCACCACAAATGAAGGAGGGGGCTGAGCCCCGGTGGTGTAGGGGTTGTGTGTGGGACCGCAGCCCACTGGGATGGAGGTTCAATTCCAGCTCCACAGGAGCAAAGGCTGGGCCTCCTACTCCCACCACCAGAGGGCAGTGATGCCCCCCCCAAAAAAAAAAAACCGAAGGAGGAAAAGTCAAACTGATAATGGACTTGAAGTCTTCGGTGACGAACAAAGAGAACAGTAAAGCCGGGCCCAGGCTAAGTGCTCCCCATTCCCTCACCAGGTCCCCCCCCCACTGGCTCCATCCACGACAGCCACCAGGCACCCGGGCCCTACTGGGCGCTGGGAGCACACCCGGTCAGGCCCGTGGGAGACTTGCTACCCTGGAGTCCAAAGGAAGCACAAGGGAGTTGCAGCATCTCTCACGACTCTGGTCCTGACAGCATGTCAGAAGGAGCCCGAGATGGTGCTGACCCAGAAGGTCCAGTTCCTAGGGGCCTGATGTGCCCACTGCTCCACGGGGCTGCCGACCCTGTCACCCACTCCTGGGCGGATTGACGCTGCTGGCTCTCCTGGGGCGGCTGGTGGGTTTGAGCCCCTGACCTGCGATCAGCAGCTGAGCGCTTACCCGTTGTGCCACCCGGGCCCCTCGAAATGGGCATAGTTAGGCTGCACTGGGCTATGTAAAGTAAGACTTATATGTAAAATGAAAATTGTCCCTAAACATGCGCATTTCTGCCCTGCTTCCATACGTTTTAATATACAGTTTCCTTGGTGGCTTTTTAAGACTTTACTGTAGGTCCCGTTTTTTTAAAAAAAAAAAAGGAAAAAAAAAAAAGAATTTACTGTGGCTACTAGAATGATGTGGACCACACGTCGGTGGCTCCCAGGAGATCCATTTTGGAGAAGACGGTGTTAAAGAAACGTGGGCTGTTCCTGGCCTCACTGTGGAGCGAGGGGCAAAGGGACAGAGCTACTTGAGCAACCTACACAGGGATAAACCCTCTGTGTCTTGACTCTCAGCCATGGGACTCCTGACCCCTCCCTCCTTCATGCACAGCCCCCAGGCTGGGGATGTGACACCCTCTATGTCCAGGTCAGGCTGGGGAGTCTGTCCATCCACCACTATAGGCCGGACTGTAACCATGCTAGAAAAATAAAGCACTCTCACCAGCCCCACAGGTCCAGTCCTGAGCCCCGGCCCAGGCTGAGGCCAGCACAGGCACAGAACTGCTTAGAGCTTTGGCACCCGCCAGGGCTGGTTAAAGCCCCAGGCATGCCTTCTCCCGGCTGTGGGACTTGGCCCTTATCCTCAGTGGGCCTCTGTGGATCGGGATTGTGGACCACCTCTAGGGTCTGTGTGAGGAGTCTGCGATGCTTACAGGGCATGCTCAATGCTAAACAGCGACCCCACTCCCAGGCCCCACTCCCACCCCCATCGGGGCGGTTACCTGAGGTTCTCCCCGCCCTCGGAGCACGGGAAGTCCAGGCCGGCCGGCTGGGCCCTCACAAACTCGTGCAGGTGGGAGAGCTCCAGGGCCCGCCAGACTTCTTGGTCTGAGTTATGTCCGAAGGGGTCTAGGTTCATCCGCAGAGTTCCTGAGAACAGGATGGGGTCCTGGGGACACAGCAAAGCCCCAGAAGGAGCCCAAAGAGAGCGATTGAGGTCACCCGTTCCCACTCTATCCCTCGTGCTGTGGGGATAGAAAACCTGCCTGTGGGGAAGCGATAAACTTGGGCTTTGCCAACCACAAAGCGCGAAAGCAGGGACCAGCGCCACTAATCTGACTCCAAAGTGCCCAAGTCGGCAGAAAAAGGAGAGCGGAAGAACAAGCCCCAGTGGAGTGGGGCCAACACGAGCCAGAACTCAGAGCGGGGCAAAGAAGGGTGGGGTTCCTCTGGCCCCACCCCTCTGCTGCCCCGACATCCCGCCCTGCTCCCTGCCCCTATCCCCCCTATACACCCGACCTCCGTGGCTGAGTTCCCTGCTGTCCAGCCACAGAACAGGGTGGGCGCTGCGGCTGACCTGCGGGATGATGGTGAGCTGAGAGCGCAGGTCGTGCAGCCCCATGTCGGCCACGTTGAGGCCGTCCACACAGATCTGGCCCCCTGCGGCCTCCAGGATGCGGAACAGGCAGAGGGTCATGGAGGACTTGCCGGCCCCCGTGCGCCCCACGATCCCCACCTAGAGCGGGCGGGTGAGGAGGGCTGTCAGGAGTGGGGGGCCACCCCCAGGACTCCCCACGAGAGGCTGAGCGCGACGTCTGCGCCCTCAAGGACTCAGGCCCAGGCCCCCCAACACTCGTACCTTCTCGCCACCCTGCACGCACAGACTCAAGTCTTTCAGCACCAGGTCCAGGCCTGGCCGGTAACGCACGGAGTAATTCCGGAACTCCACTTTGCCGTGGGAGGGCCAGTCCTGCGGGGGGCGGCTGCCCTCCACCACCCAGGGGGCCTAGAGACAAGAGGTTCAGTATTACAGCCGGGCCTCTTCTCCTGCCTGGTGCTCTCCCACGTTCAGCATCCCCTCTCTCTAGAACCCTCTGCATCCTCACCCACTGGGATCCCCAGAAAGGAGGGAGGGGGCTGGCGTTCCTGGGTCCCGCCTTGTAGCTCCATATATCCCTTATTCCTCTGGGTCTGCCCCAAAGTGCCCATCTCCCGACGATCATGTCTCCGCCTGCCCCGCAGCTCCTCCCTCCATCATTATTCTTAAGTGCCTACCGGCCTTGGGGACACCCTGGGGAACAAGATACAGTCCGTGTCCCTGTGAGCGTCATATTGTAGTCAGGGATCACACTCAACAAATAAGCACATCTCTCCGTGGGAATCCTGAAGGATGAGAACCTCTTATGCTACTGCTTTATACAGGCTCATCAGGGAGGCTTTTTAGACTTACAGAGAGCCTAACGCAGCGGTTCTCAACCTCTGGGTCGTGACCCCTTTGGGGGTTGAACAACCCTTTCACAGGGATTGACAGCAGTAGTAGAATGACAGTGATGAAGTAGCAATGAAAATAATTCTATGGGTGCTCGCTTCGGCAGCACATATACTAAAATTGAAAATAATTCTATGGTTGGGGGGTCACCACCACAAGAGGAACTGTCTGAAAGGGTCAAGGCATTAGGAAGGTGGAGAACCACTGCCCTAAAGGGTTTCAAGACAGAAAATCTTTACTGCAGGGTGCAGTCTCATCTTTCTCCCAGGGAGTGGCTGGTGGACTTGAACCACCAACCTTGTGGTTAGCAGTCTAAAGTCAAACCCACAGCACCACCAGGGCTCCCTGGCAAAAGGAACAACCGACACCAGTGTTCGGGATGGGACTGAGCTAAGTATGGGTGGCCCCATCATGGAGGGCCGAGTAAACTTATCCCCACCTTCGCACTCACTGTCATCAAGTCAGTGATGACTCCCTCAGAGCCGCTGTGAGTTTGAGGCTGTAGTTGTTTAGAGCAACAGAAAGCCTCACTTTTCTCCCATGGAGCCGCTAGTGGGTTTGAACTGCGGACTTTGCAGTTAACAGCCTAGTGCATAACCCCTGTGCCACCAGGGCTCCTCGCAGAAGGCTGTTAGGGACTATGACTGCGTGCTGAGTAAGACACGGAGCTGCCAGGGAGCTGTACACCGAGGAGCAACATGATTGGCATATTTTATTTTTAAAAATCATTTTAGGCTGAGCCCCGGTGGCGTAGTGGTTGTGCGCAGGACTGCGGCCCACTGGGTTGGAGGTTCAATTCCAGCTCCCAGGAGCAAAGGCTGGACCTCCTACACCCACCACCAGAGGGCATTGATGCCTAAAAAAATTTTTAAAAAATCATTTTAGGGTTGAGTCCTGGTGGCGTAGTGGTTGTGCGCGGGACTGCGGCCCACTGGGATGGAGGTTCAATTCCAGCAGCGGCTCCAGAGGGGCAAAGGCTGGGGCCTCCTACTCCTGCCACCAGAGGGCAGTGATGCAAAAAAAAACCATTTTATTGGGGGCTCATACAGCTCCTATCACAATCCATACATATATACATTGTGTCAAGCACATTTGTACATTTATTACCATCATTACCTTCAAAGCATTCTCCTTCCACCTGACGCCCTGGCATCAGCTCTTCATTTTTCCTCCTCTCGCCCCACCCTCATGAACCCTTGGTAATTCATAACGTATTATTTTTTCATGTCCCACACTGATCGATGTCTCCCTTCACCCACTTTTCACTCTCTGGCCTCCTGGGAGGGGGCTACATGTAGATCATTGTGATTGGTTCTTCCTTTCTGCCCCCTCCTTTTCTTTCCCTTCCTGGTATTGCCACTCCCACTGCTGGTCCCGAGGGATTTATCTGTCCTGAATTCCCTGTGTTTCCAGCTCTTATCTGTACCCATGTACATGCTCTAGTCCAGCTGGATTTGTTAGGTAGAATTGGGGTCATGATAGTGGAGGGAGGGAAGAAGCATTAACGAACTAGAGGAAAGCTGTATGTTTCATCAGTGCTATACTGCACCCTGGCTGGCTCATTTCTTCCTTGTGAGTCTTCTAAATGTCTCCAGTTGGGCTTTGGGTCTCCACTCTGCATTCCCCCTCATTCACATTGATAGGAGTTTTTCTTTTGTTTCACATTGATAGGATTTTTTGTTTGGGGTCTTTGGTGCCCGATACCTGTTCCCACCGACACCTCATGATCACACAGGCTGGCGTGCTCCTTCCATGTGGACTTTGTTGCTTCTCAGCTAGATGGCCGCTTGTTTGTCTTCAAGCCTTTAAGATCCCAGACTCTCTATCTTGTGAGAACCAGGGACCATCAGCTTTCATCACCATATTTGCTATATTGATTGGCGTAGTTTTAAAGGCTCCTCTGGGGGGCAGTGAGGAAAATCAACTGGGGAGTGGGCAAGGCGGGAGGAAGTAGGGAGGTGAAGTAATAATCTAGATATGAGATGGTGGTGGCTTGGAGGCAGGGGTATAATTTGCAGAGCCCAGTGCAAAATGAAAATGTGAAGCCCTTTGTTCAAAAATTATTGAGAATGACACGGTGGCGGCAGCAGACTACTCAATCAAGTGTGAGGTCCTTCTCAGCCACAGGGCTCTTCTGAGAGTGAGGTCCTGTGTGATGGAGCAGGTCACACTCTCGGGAGTCAGCCCTGGAGGGAGGCGGAGGGAGCACGTGTACCAGCAGTCTAAAAGCCAAACAAGCGCGAGCCGCTGTCTCTCCAGATGGTGTCCAAGAAGGAAGAAGGTAGCAGGTGGGGGTGGAATCATTTAGTCCAGAAGGAGAGGATCATGGGTATAGATAAGGAACAACTGGAATGGTGGTGGGTCTGAACAATGGGTGCAGTGATGGCTCATCGGTAGAACGCTTGCCTCTGTGCAGGAGACCTGAGTTCGAACCTAGCCAAAGCACCTCACCGGCAGCTCCCACTCGTCTATCAGCAGAGGCTTGTGTGTCGAATGGGCTTGAGTAGAGCTTCTAGACTAAGACAGACTAGGAAGAAAGGTCTGGAGATCCATCTCCAAAATGAAACAAAGAGGGCTGAGCCCCGGTGGCTTAGTGGTTGTGCGCGGGACTGCGGCCCACTGGGATGGAGGTTCTATTCCAGCTCCACGGAGCAAAGGCTGGGCCTCCTACTCCCACCACCTGAGGGCAGTGACGCCCCCCCAAAAAAAAAATGAAACAAAGAAACAAACAAACGAGCCAATGAAGAGCCTACAGAACACTACTGGATGGTTTGAATAAAGAGACTATGGAGCAGTGGTTCTCAACCTTCCTTATGCTGTGACCCTTTCATATCGTTCCTCACGTGTGGTGATTGACCCAACCATAAAATTATTTTCCTTGTTACTTCCTCACTGTCATGTTGCTGCTGTTAGGAATCAGGCGACCCCTGTGAAAGGGCCGTTGGACCCCCAAAGGGGTTGAGGGCCACAGGTTGACAACTGCTACTATAGAAGAATCCTGATCCAAAGTGTGCATGGGGGTGGGGGTGGGGCGCAAGGGGGGACTGTGGGACAGAGTGTCAACATCTCATGGAATCCCAATTCTCTGGGGTCACTGAAGTTGGATTAAGCCCCAAAGCTATTTCCCTGAGATCACCTTCAAATCGTGAGTCAACCATTTTCCCTGACAATCTCTTTTACAGGAAACCCCAGTGTAGCTTAATTCTTTAGCAAGAAAGGGCTGCCTTGAGCATTGTCCTCCTTTTAGGAACTATTTCCATGGGGTCACACTGACAGCCACCACTGGAAAGATGAGAGGGGAAACTTAGGGGGTGGCGGGGGCGGCTTCACAGGAACGGTGCGGAACAGCGCAGAAAAGGAGGGTGGGAACCGGGGTGCAGTTTGAGAGATGGGATCAACACCACCAATGGCACAGGTGGACCTTGTTGACTTGGTGTACGCCCTGCTGTGTATATTCTCAACGATGACTAAGTAAATAAATAAACAAGTGGCAGGACCAGGAGAAAACCCTGTGGTGTGGTGTGGTCTAATCCAGGGGGGTCCATGTGCCCCAGGGGCAGAGCAGACAGCAGCTGTTTGCAACCACGGCCACAAAGAGGCAGAACAGGACACCCAGAGACGGGAGGGGCATTTCCTGGGAAGGATGGAGCTGCCGGGTGTGGAGAGGATTGGGAAGCTGGGCAGGCACATGCCAGTGAAGTGGACTGAGGGGGGCAAGAGTAAGGGTCCCCAATTCTGCAAGACAGACTCTCCAAGCAGGACCGAGCATCATGCCCTCCGGACATCGTTGAAGGGCTGAGCGGGATGAAGACCAAAGTGCACACCCTGGCTCTGGCACCTGGGAGGCTCCTGCAGAGCACGTTCAGTGGGGTGACCAGAACAGAAGGCGGACGAGGGAAGGGGAAGTGAAAACGTGGAAACAGAGCACTTGCTGTCCCTCTGTGGGAATGCTCTCCCCCAAGACAGCCACTTAGCGTGTGCCCTGACTATCATCAGGACCAGACGCAAATGTCCCCTCCTCCAGGCAGCCTCCCCTGACCACTCTGCAAAGAGCAGCAGGGACATTCCTGGCCCCAGCGTGTTATCACTGTGCATAAAAGGGGTGTGCTTATTTGCTGATGGTCTGTTCCCCACGCCCCCCACCCCCAGAGGAGGAGGTTCCGAGGCTGCGGGGAGATGAGGAAGTCGATTCTTTATAGCTGACCTTCTGGTTTCTAAGTAAGCTTTAGGATGAGGGTGAGCAGGTCATGGGGCAGGCGCTGACAAGAGGGGTAGGGGAGAGGAAGGGGAGGTTGATTTGTCCAGATAGGATAAATGATATCAACAGTTGCAGGTGGTTGGCAATCACCCCACAGAGAGGACAAGATGCCTGAGACAAGAACGGAAGGACATCCGTGAGAAAGCCTTGGGGCTTGAGCGTTTGCGAGCAGTGGGGCTGGACTTTGAAACAAAGAGGGATCTTGACTGTTCAGAGAAGCAACAGGAGATGAGGCAAATGCAGGTGGCCTTGAGTCTTGAGGCCGGGAGGTTGTGGGAGTTCACCTCATATGACCTGTTTTCTCACCGAGAGGCAAAAAAGCCAGGTTCCCAGCTGACAGTAAGGAAGATGTCGGGGTCTGAGCGGGGCAGGCGTTTGAGAATGTGCTCTCTGAAAGTGGTACCTCATGCTCATTGAGCAGGAATGCCTGGGGTGCCTTGTGGTTACAATGTTTGTGGTAAAAGTGATTTCCTCCAGCAACACTTGAACTGTTTGCGTAGGCACAAGGAGGGTAGATTGGCAGCCTCACCTGGGTTTGGGTTTTGTAATTAGCGCCACTGAGAGACAGAGAGATGAGTAAGAGAATTGAGAACATGTGTGTTGATGGAACTTAGAAGCGAGATTGGACAGGTTCCTGAAGGGGAAGTCAGAAAGAACTGATGAACAGAGACAAAGGCAGGGTGCAGGACAGGGCCTCCCCACAAGGGTGAAGTGCTGTAACGTGGGGTGACCTGGACATGGGGCTGGGGGGGATGAGAAGGATGGTCTAAAAGGAGGATGCCTTCCATCCAGCTCTCAGAGATGTGTGACTTCTGGATGAAGGGGTCAAAGGAATGCAGGAACAAAATCAGAGGACAACCCCCTTTCCCATATAAAGGCTGTGCCAACCCCCCTCTGCTCCTTCAATCAGGCTGATTCCTGTGGTTGAACGATCACCTTCCCACGGCTTCCTCCCCCTCCCCCCCCATCCTGCCATCTTATCTAGTCTGGAAAAAACCTGCTTTTCCAAGTTTCAGGTGGTCTTCCAGATCGACCCAGTTCAATGACCTCCCCCTTACCTATGCTCTGTGGGTGCAACAACCCTTTGTGTGTCTCAGCATCTCTCATGGAATTAGAGTCTGCTGGAGCACAGAGGCCCTGTTTTGCTCAGATCTTTACATCTGGGAGCGGAGATGCTCAGGAAGGGTGATGGACAGATGGATACCCATCTGCCCACTGGTGGGCGGACGGCTAAATGAACAACTGGCCTTGACAGAGGAGAATGGCAGGCCATCAAGTCCCCTTCCCCAGGTATTCCAGATTCATGCCCCAACTCACCCTAGTACCTACCTCGGTTTCGATCTTGGTATATTCCTGGACTCTCTCCACAGCCACAATATTAGACTCCAAGTCCGACATCATTCGTACCATCCAATTCAGAGCAAATGTCACCTGACCAAAGGGACTGGGTCACATGAAGGCAGAAGACTGCTTCCCCCACCTTCCCACCGGCCCTCCATACACACAGTGATTCAGGGAGGCGCTTGGTCCCTGCTCACGCATGCTTTTAGCCCATCTTTGACCCAGGTGGGCCTGAACAAGGTCATAGAAGAGGCCCCAGGTGAGTGGACACAACCGTGTAGCAGGTGGTGAGAATCCAGACTTAAACCAAGGATCATACTGCGCCCACTCTGTTTCTCAAACCTGAATGTGCTCAAGACTTCCCTGGGAACCCAGTGAAGAGGCAGCTGTGTGGCTGACTGTGCAGGCTGAGTGCTGGCTGAGATGCTGCATTTGAAACCCATTCCCAGGCAATGCGGCCACAACTCATGCATGGACCCACATTTGGGGTACCAAGGAGTCTTGATAGGCATGGAGATCGCCAAGCCCGCCCCGGGCCTGCGGCTGAACCAGACCCTGCATTCTCTGAAGGTCCTTGGGTGATGCATAGATGCATTAAGTTAGAGATTAAGGGTCTGTCTGGATCAAGGTGCTCTCTCTTTGCTAAAGTACTCGAGGCACCAGCCACCTGAGACCCTGAAAATGCCATCTGCCTTGCCCAGTCTCATTTGCAAGGCTCCACATTCTGCCACAGCACCCGAGGGAAGCCGGGCCACCGGCAGCAAAGAGACTCCTCTGGGTTCCCACGGCCTCCTGTTCCCCCCCTTCACATGTCCAACTCTGCGCTCCTCCACTGGGTGCACAACCCAGAGAATGCTGTGCCCGACCGCTGGGTGGACTGGGGCCCGGCCGTACCTGCAGGGCGTAGGACACAGAAAGGCCCACCAGTCCTGGACTCAGGCTGCTTCTCCCAATCACGGCGAAGAAGGCGGCGAAGAGCACAACGCAGTTCCCCACAAACTCCACTCGGATCCCCAGCCACCTGTGGGGACCGCCAAGAGGCCATGGGGCCAGGGCAGGAAGGAGGGTGGGACCAGAGAGGCACAGACGGGGTGGGGTGGGGGGTCTTGGAGGAGGAGGGTGAGCGGAGGCCCTGACCGGTTAGAGATGATGTAGGCATAGTCGCTCCTTTTGTTGATGTCCACCTTAGCATCCCCCAGAGCCACGAAGTCCTGGCTGCGGCCAAAGGCCCGGATGACGCTGGCCCCGGTCACCGTCTCGGAAAAGTGGGAGTAGATTGGGGAACGGCTGATGGACTCCAGGCGCTTTAGCTGTCTCGAGGTGGCCACATAGAAGCGCTGACAGGCGTGGGAGAAAGCTTGAGGTCAGGGCTCTGTGCCTCCCAAATCAATCCTACAAACCCTGAGTACCCCCCCCCCCCAGGGCCTCTTCCCAGCCAGCCACACTACCCCAGCTCTTACTCTCCCCTGCCCTCCAGGGGCACCTTGAACTCATGCCGTCCTCCTTCTCAGTCCCCTCTGCTCAGTGTTGAGGCCACTTCTTTTAAAGTGAAATTCTTTTTTTTCCCCCCTGAATCACTGCTCTGGTGGGAGTAGGAAGCCCAGCCTTGCTCCTGGAGAGCTGCTGCTGGATTTGAACTCTCAACCATATGGGCCGCAGTTCTGCATACAACCACTGCGCCACCAGGGCTCAGCTTAGAGGCCACTTCTTGCAGGCAGCTTTCCTGACTCCTGTTTGGCACGGCGCCTTACTAAAGTGACCAGATTTTAAGCGGGACACCATTGATGGGAGGGGGGCTGGGGGGGGCCGGGGAGGATGTTTCTTGATTAAAAATTTGGTCTATGTGGAGCAACAAAATTTTTCATAGAACACAAAAATACTATTGTAATATAGTTAATTTTAAAATGCCGTGGGACGTTGTTAAATTGTGAAAAAGCGGGACGTCTGGTCACTTTACGCCTTGCCCTCTGCTGGGAGAGCCTCGTAAGTCCCGACAGGGCCCATCTCCACGTCAAGGTCCTGGAACTATGCTCACCCCCCTGTCCTGTGCGTTTGCAAAGTGTGCAGACATGAGCTCAATTCATATGCCTCTCCTTAAAAGCCCTTCCCCTGTGTTGTCTAAAAGCGGGCTCCACACGAACTGGATTCGGCCGTCAGCTTCCCGTCGGCTCTGTGGGCCCCAAGGTGGACAGAGCTGTGGCTGAGCTGGGCAGCGGTGTGGTCCGAGGCTGCAGCCACCTGTTGATTACCGGCAGCTCCCAAAGAGCCGCCGCAGGGCAGGCGGGGAGTCCCTGTGAATGCCTTTGGCCGTCAGCTGTGTGCTACCCAGGCTGACGCACTCTCTGTGGCTAAGACAGGTGTTTGCATCTATAAACACACACACACACACACACACACACACACACAAGTGCGTTTAGACGTGTACGGGAAGATGACATGTCCCCCATTGGCTAGCCCTGCGATCCCGAAGGCTGCAGCAGCCGCTTTGCTGCAAAAAGACGCGGTTTTCTACTCGTAAAGAGATGCACTCTCAGAAACCCACCCACACGGAATGGTTTACCCTGTCCTGCAGGGTCGCATTGACTGGACGGCAATGAGTTTGGCTTTGTGTGGGTGTTTTCTCTTGGTGGTGATCTTTTATTAAGACATTGCCACGAGGGGCTGAGCCCCGGTGGCGTAGTGGTTGTGCGCGGGACTGCGGCCCACTGGGACGGAGGTTCAATTCCAGCAGTGGAGCTGGGCCTCCTACTCCCACCACCGGAGAGCAGTGATGCCCCCCCCCAAAAAACCAAAAAACAAAAACAAAACAAAAAAAAAAACAAACACTGCCACGGGAAGAAGTTCCAGGGTCAGTCGCAGGACTATCGCAGGTGTGTACCTCATTTTATTCCTTCAGCGACCCTGGGCGACAGGTGCTGCTGCTAATTATTTCACAGACAAGGGGAATGGCTTGCAAAGAGGTAAAGGAACCGATGGCGATCCTTCATAAAATCCTGATCTGCTTGCCTCGGGGTCCCACACGCAAAGACCACGCCTTCCAAGAGCCACGTCCCTATCAGAGAGCCCATCCACTGACCAGTCTCCCTTGAGCCCCAGGCTCTGAGAGCCACGCCCCGGCCCACCTATTCCGGCCACGCCCTCCTAGACCCACACCTCCGCGCGGGTCACACCCTCCTGGTTTTCCGGGCAGCGCACCTGCACGAAAATGTAGAGCGCCGCCAGGGGCACGATGACCACGGCAAAGAGTGGGGTGCTGGTCACGATCACCACGAGGGTGGAGAGGGAGTTGAAGAAGACATCGAGCAACATTTGGATGGTGGGGGCCAGGACCTCGTCGACGACGTAGATGTCCTTGGAGAAGCGGTTGAGGATCCGGCCCGAGGGCGTAGTGTCGAAGAAGGACTGCGGCGCGCGCATGCACTTGTGCAGGAGCGCCTGGTGAAGCGATCTCGAGGCCTGGACCCCGCCCAGGGCCAGAAAGAGGGCCGCCAGCAACACCAGGAACCCTAGTGGGGAGGCAGAGGGCGGATTGGCTCACCTGGGCTAGAGGGGTGATAGAGGGGCAGTTTGGGCGGCAGAGAGTAGGCTAAATGGAACTAGGGAGGCCCTGGCTTGGTCTTGGCTACTGATCGTGCAAGGAGGCTCCAAGTCAGGGTGGGATGAGGGTACCGCCGCCTGGAGAGAAGGTGGGTGCTGCAGGAGTCTCGTCCCATCTTGCCCCCCGACCCTCACCTTGCACTATCCCCAAGCTGGCATAGACACTCAGCCTCAGGGAGGTGTTGTTCTGGGAGCCCTGCACCATGGCCTCGTTGGTCCAGGCACTGAGCCACACGTTGGCCCCAATGGTGGCTGCGCTTTGCCCCATGTGCAGAAGACAGATGAGCAGGATGGTGCCGAGACCTATGGCCTTGGCGTACGTCCAGAAGACAGTCATCTTCACCTGCAGCCAGTGGGGGAGGGGGGCAGAGGACCCCTCAGGACCAGGGCAGCTGGTGGCCAGCCCACCCTCTCCGCCTGCCCCGGCCAGCGGTCAACTCACAGTGCCGACCTCCTCCTTCTCCTCCTGGATCAGCACCCCCTTCGCCTTCGCCTCGGTGGCTGGCACCGCCTTCTCCACTGGGGCCGGGCGCTTCCGGGACATGGACCGCCCGGGGCCCTCCCCGTCGGAGGACATGGCGCTCAGCTGTCTGCAGAGGGAGGCACTCAGGCCTCTGACTCGCTCTCATCAGAGGCCCGGGGGGAGCACCCACCTGCACCCCACCTGGGCACCCTCCGTGGCGGTGGGGGAGCTCACCTCATAAACTGCTTCCGGACCTCATAGACGACGGGCTCTCTCTCGCTCAGGTCAGTGTGGTTGCTCAGCGTGTCTTCCACCAGCAGCACCTCTTCGTCCTCCAAGGCTGCAGAGGGGCGGGAGGAAGGAGACACGGGGGTGACTAGCACGCCCTGCCCAGCCCTGGAAGCCCTCCGAGCCCGTGCCAGTGAGCAGGTGGGGATGGACAACCAGTAGAGGACTGACAGGCAGACAGCCAGGGCCAGCGGAGCCAGTGGAACACGACGGGACTCAAACACGACGGGAGTCATACTCCAAACCCCCAGCCCCAAACCACTCACTGCCATCGAGCCAGTGCAGACTCAGTGACCCTCCTGTGGGCTTCCCAGACTGTAACTGTTTACAGGTGTGGGCAGCCTAATGTTTCCTCCCCGGATTTGAACTGCAGACCGCAGCCTTGTGTGGGACCCCTCCTCCACCAGGCTTCCTGACGTCATGCTGGCCGAGCTTGAATCCCCTTTCCTTCCTTTTCTCTCTGGGCAGGAGTTTCTTCAAGTTTAAGAAGGGGTCAACAAATAGAGCCACCTCCTAGCATCTCTGTGATGATCACGGAAGAGAATGTGTGCCACGTGCTCAGCCTCAGCTGCTGCTGCTGCGGTGAGGGGCCATCAAACGATCCTTGTACAGCATCCTCACAATCGTGATGTCCGAGCCCCTTGCCGCAGCCACAGCCGGTGCCACTCCATTTCTGCGAGGGGCTTCCTCTTCGGCACTGTCCCTCTCCTTCATCAAGCACGAGGTCCTTCCCCAGGGACTGGTCTCTCCTGATCACAGGAGACGCGAAGTCTTGCCACCCTCACTGCTTCTGACCGTCCTTCTTCCCGGTCTCTGGTCTTCTGGCAGTCCTTGGTACGTCCAGCCTTGGTCACCAGCACCATCTTCCTTATTCAAAGCCCCACCTCCGCGTCCACGGCAGACGATCAGAGAGACCGCGGCTGGGGTCAGACGCGCTTCGGTCCTCCAAGCGGCCTCCTCGCTTCTCAACCCTCTCCGGAGGTCTGGTGCAGGCAGAGTTTTGCAATGCCTTTGATCTCGGCTGCTGCTTCGGTGAGCGTGGACTCTGGGCCCAGGCAGGATGGACCCTTAATGACGCCAGTCTTTCTACCTCTTTCGTGAAGTCACCTATGGGTCCAGGTGTGAGGACGTGAGTTTACTCTCCCGTGGGTTGCAATCCATACCAAAGGCACCAGCCTGTGAACGTGCAGCCTCCCCCTCCCCCCACTTTCTGCAAGCTTCATGATGCGGGTCAGGAGCCCGGGGCTTCGGGGAGGATCCCTGGACTGCTCACAGACCAGTGGGTGGTTCCGCAGGCTTTTCTCCTCGGCTGCCCGGAGTGGCTGGGAAGCTGAAACTGGTTCCCTGGCATGCAATGACAACAACAGCAACAGCGGCGGGCGCTCTGCGAACTGTGCAGATGGGATTGGGAACCAGCCGGAGGGCTCGGGGCAAGGGCTGGGGGCCAGCCTGGAGTTTGGGGTTGCTTGGGGAGGTGGAGAATCCTGTGAGCTTAGAGATTTCCTTATGTCCCACGAGGGGAGGGACCTTTTAGGTCTGCCCACTGCGACACGTCCGTGCCTAGAGCAATGCCTGGCAGCACAGTAGACCACAAATAGACCACCTGACCAGGCACTTGCGCCTGGCTCCAAGAAGCCACACTGGTTTAGAAGCTAGGTCTGGGCTCTTGGCCCCTTTGGACATCTGAGACAATAGGGTGGTGGGACTTGGTCCCTGGTGGCCCAGAGCCACTCAGGGACCCAGGTGACTGCTGGGGACGTGCAGGCCGGGGGTGGCCGGTACCGGTTCTGCCATCCTCCTGCTGCCCCTCGTCCTCGTCGGGGGCGTAGTTGTGGATGAAGTCAGCGAAAGAGCCGTTGTGCTGCAGCAGGGCTGGGTAGGAGCCCGACTCAGACACCTGGCCGTCAGCTATGACTATGATGAAGTCCATCTGGGGCAGGAAACTGATTCCATGGGTCACCAGCACCCGAGTCTGGGGACAGAGCAGTGTCTCTCACTCCCTCTGTCCTCAGCGTCCCCTGCCCCCAGGCACGAGCCGGTGTGTGTGTGTGTGTGTGTGTGTGAGTGTCCTGTATGCCAGTGAGCTCCCCCTCCAACCAGACCCCCGCCACCTATCCCCACACCTGCTTCTCAGCCCTCCCATACCTCCTGGTCTCCCCAAGGCCCTCTACCTCTCCTCCCAGTTCTCTCCTGGGGCCCTTGATCCCAGTGGAGCCCCCTTCTGCCCACTAGTCTCACCTTCTTGGCCAGCACACCCTCTGGCCCAATGACTTGGTCGAAGATGTGCTTGGCCACATGGGAGTCCACAGCTGACAGGGGATCATCCAGCAGAAAAACGTCGGCGTCACTGTAGACAGCGCGGGCCAGGCTGACCCGCTGCCGCTGGCCTCCGGACAGGTTAATGCCCTGGTGGGAGCAGAGGAGGAAATGCTGGGGAGCAGGAGGCCCAGATGGGGCCAGGGGGGACAAGAACCCCGCCACTGACAACACACAGGGCAGACCTCTGAGTCTGATATCATATGCCTGTCCCCTTGAAGCACCCTTGAAGGAGCAGTGAGTAGCCAGCTCCAAGTCCTCCCGGCCAGGTGAGGACAGCCTTCCACTCGGCCTCCCCTGCTGTCTGGACACCCTGCCTGCCACCTTCAGACTCTTGAAAGTCCCAGGAGGCCCTTAATAGGCCTATTAATCTCCCCCCACACCCCCAAAGGGTTTGCAAACAGCTTTCATAATAGCAGTGATCCCATTTGGTGTTCACATCAGTCTTCCCAGGGAGGCATCATTAGCCTCCCCCATCCCCCCACCCCAACCCCTTTCTAGATGCAGGAGTTGGAGACCAAGATGCTAATGGCTTTGTCTGTGGTGCTGGGCCATTAAGGGAAGAAACAGGGCTGGGGAGCAGAAAGCATCACCCCTCAGATGGTTCCGCTGCTAAAGATGAGGGGAGTTCACACCTCCGACTCCCAGTGGAGAGACCGAGGCATGTGGAGGCAGGGCTGGGCCCAGAGGACAGATGAGAGGGAAAGCAGGACCCCTCCCCACTTCCTGTATTCCCTCGGGCACAGGGGCTCCTGGGAGGGCTCAGAGAGCCAGTACTGGGGAGATGCCAATCATGCTTTCTCTTTCTCTCAAGTGCGCGCGCACACACACACAGAGCTGTGCTGGCTGTGACATTGGACATTGCGCATCCCTGGGTGTGTGTTGATGTGCCTGTGTGTGTGTGGGGGGGGGTGTCTGACTTCCAAAACAAGTGACCTGAGTGACCCCAGGTGAGAGAGGAGCACTGCCCCGTAGGGATTTTTTGTCTCTCAGCATTATCAGCAGGTCTCTCTCCCAAGGAACCACCAAACCAAGCCGAACCAAACTGAACTCCCTGCCACGGAGCCCAGGTCAACTCACAGCGACCCGACAGGACAGGCTTTCGCTGCCTGTGAGTTCCCGGGTCTGTCTCTGCGTACGGCATAGAAAAGCCCCGCCTTTCTCCCTCGGAGCAGCTGCTGTTATCAGCCGCCTCATGGCCACTGTGCCTCCAGGGCTCCTTCCCCAGGCGAGCTTCGAACTGCCACCCTTCCGGTGTGCAGCCCAGCACCTGGCCGCCCTGCCCCAGGAGCGTCTGGCCTGCTCTGTGCTGGGCAGGTAGGCTGAGACGCTCGGGACGCCACGGCAGACTCGAACACCCCCTGCACATTACACACCAAAGCAAGAAACTCAGCCCAACGGACGGCCTGCTATGCACTGAGTTCTGGTCCCCCCACCCGCCCCGAGTCACTGAGGCTCCCTGGAGCCTTCGTGGCTGTTGTCACAGAAGCACACCAGCAGGCCTTTCCTCCCCAGAGCCACGGGGTGGGTCGCCATTCAGGGCTAACCTCCGGAGTCACCCAGGGGCTGTATGCCGGCCCCACTCACTGGCAGCCACTGAGATGGCTAGAGAACCCTAGAGAAGAGGGTAGAGACGCCCCTGTGGGTTTCCAAGATGATAGTTCTTCTTTTTTAAAAAATACTTTTCTTAGGGACTTTTAAAAATTTGTTTTGGGGGCCTCATTGCCCTCTGGTGATGGGAGTAGGAGGCCCAGCCTTGCTGCTGGATTTGAACCTCCAGCCCAGTGGGCCGCAGCCCCGCGCACAACCACCAGGCCACCGGGGCTCAGCCCCTTAGGGACTCTTACATCTCTCATCACAGTCCACACATCCCTCCAATGTGTCAAGCGCATTCGCACGTGTGCTGCCCTCGTCATTTGCAAAGCGCTCTCTTCCCACCCGAGCCCCCGACGACGACTATAGCTCTTTACCGGAGGAGCAAGCCTCCTCTTTTTCCAGCAGATGCACTCATGGCCTCGAACTGCTGGTCTTGGGATTAGCAGCCCAACGCGTAACCCGCTATGCCACCAATAGGTGTTGAAGACGACTCTCAGGAGTGGATGAAGGATGGTCTCCGCTTCCTCGGCTGCTCAGATCGGACTAAAAAAGCTGCATGTCCTTGAGCCAGCTCCCCCATCGGTGCCCTCCCTGCACCCCGCCCACCTCACTCTACCGAACCCACCCCAACCTGCTGCCATCTCCACCACCAGGGCTCTGTGGCCCACGTGGCCCCAGCAGGCGTGGATCCAGAACACCACGCTTCAAGAAAACCTGCTGCTTTCAGACTCCTCGTGACCCCGAAGGCCCAGACGCTACCCCTGTGGGAACAGGAGCCTTATCCGCAGGCAAGCGTGGACGGATGAACAAACGTGTCTGTGAGATGGGCTGCAGGCAGCCCTGGTGGCGTTGTGGCTATGTGTTGGGCTGCAATCCCTCAGACCGGCAGTTCAAACACACCAGCGGCCCCGCAGAAGAAAGACAGGGCTTTTGACACCCCTAGAGAGTGGCAGCCTTGGATCGCACAGGGCCAGTTCTGCCCTGTCCCACCGGGTCACGAAGAGTCTGCGTCCACTCAGCGGCAGTGAGCTTGTTCTTCTGTGTGGGTCTCGACTGCAGAGACAGAAAACCACACCGACACCAACAGCAAGCACAGCCAGCCAGCAAACAAACCAAACAAAAACCCAACAAGGACCAGACTTGACGGCGGTGCACGAGAGTGTGGGCTGGGTGCAGGAGCTAGGGATGCCTGGGGCGGGGAGGGGACCTGTACCTTCTCTCCAATCTCCGTCTGGTCCCCGCCGGGCAGCACCTCCAGATCAGCCACCAGGGCGCAGGCCTCCAACGTCCGCTGGTAGCGCTTGGAGTCGAGTGCTCGGCCAAACAGCACGTTTTCTTGAAGCGTGGCGTTCTGGATCCACGCCTGCTGGGGCACGTAGGCCACAGAGCCCTGGCGGTGGAAGACACTTCCCTTGATGCTCAGCCCTGGTGGGAGCCAAGCATCAAGCTCTTCTCCGAGTCCCCCTCCACCGCGCTTACCTTCACTGACACCTTGCCTTCCAGCTTCTCCATCTCCCCCAGCAAAGCAGAAACCAGGGAGGACTTTCCACAGCCCACTGGCCCCACCACGGCCACCAGGGTCCCCTTTGGCACCTGGACGTCGATGCTGGGGGCAAGGAGACCGGGAGTGCAGTCAGAGGCAGGGTCTGGAGGGCAGGGGGTTTGGTTCCCAGCCTTTCACCAAGAGCTCTGACTCTCCCCGCCTCCAGTTGCTGCTCTGCCGAGCCGAGGTCCTCCACATCTGGGCCAAAGACTGGGTTGGGTGCTTCCCTGGGTCTGAGCTCGGGCCCACCCGGGGCAGATGAGAAGGGCCTGGGAGACACTGGTACCTGTGCAGCGTGGGGGGCAGGTCCTGGGCCCAAGTGAAGGTGCCATTGTTTATGGTGATGGCATCACCTGGGAGGATAGAAGGTTACAGGGTCAGGGAGCCTGGGGGCAGGAGGGGCGAAGCCCTAAGATACCAGGGGAGAGAGTGGGGAAGGAGCAGGGGACAAAGAGTTAGAGCAGACTGAACACAGAGCGGAGGGGGCCCAAGAGAAAAACAAGGAAGTTCGGCAAGCTGAGATTCTTCTGGAGCAGGAGCTGGGTAAGAGGAAGCCCTGGGAAAAGCTCTCTGGACCTGGGGAGATGGTCTTTCTCTCCACACACTCAAGGTCAAGTTCATCTTGGCTCAGGAAATGCTGGATCCGTTTCAGAGACACGCTGGTCTGAAGGAGGCTGTGTGTCAGGGCGGGAGGGAGTCCTGGCCCTACCCTCTCCACCCACTGCCTCCTGCCTGGTCCCCGGGGTGCTGAGTCCAACTGGGCTTCCCCCACCAGAGAGACCTGTGTGACTCTCAGTGCCTGAAAATCAGGACAGGCTGATAAGAACAGAGGACTCCTGATCGGATCGCCTCTCAGCCAGCCTGTCCCCCCCACCCGGTCCTGAGGACCTCCATCGGCCCTGAACAACCCTGATACCCTCCCTGCTCCTGTCTCTCAGGAGTTCCCTCCTTCCCGCGCCCCCGCCCCCCCGCCCCCGGTACCTGGACCATGGCGCTGATGAGCTTGGGCAACATGCTGAGGGGCATCTTTAAAATATTGAACAGGGTCAAGGAGACAAAGGCCTTCTTGGCGTCCAGCACGTTGGTCTGGTCCACAGACACGTACACCCAGAAGGTGACCAGGGTAACCTGGGCAGCGGTGGGGGAGGAGGGGCATGAGGGCAATGTCCTGGACTCCAGCCATGGTGGGAGGGAGGCAGGAGCCCCGCAGGGGGAGAGGCTCACCAGGAAGGGGGTGCAGATCCAGGTGAAGGTGGACATGGCGTGCAGGAAGGAGGCTTTGCGCAGCAGCTGGAGCTCGCCCTTCCGGATGCCCTCCACCTGCTCCAGGAAGCTGGGCTCCCAGGCGTACAGCTTCAGCACCTTGATGCCGCCCAGGACCTCACTCATCAGCTTGATGCGAGCGTCCTTCAGCTTCATCTGCTCCATCTGCACGAGGGGCAGCGGCACGCTCGGTCCCCACCCCGGACCTGCCCCGGGGGGCTCGGACAGCCTGACGGGTGCTTCCCCTGGGGCTACTCACCCCAGCCCATGCCCGTACCACCCCTCCCCCGCCTCCTCTGCCCGACAAGCCCAGTTCTACCATCCTCAGCCCCGCCTGCCCCTGCCCGCAGGGTGAGTTCTAGAGCTCACTGTACTTTCCTTTCACTCTGGTTAGGGCACTTTGCACATGAGCCCTCCTTAGACGGTGAGTCTTCTGAGGCTCGAGTTCCTCACTGACCGCTGCCCCCGGAGCCTAAGTGGGGCCTGGCACCATTGCCGTGGAATCTGTGCCAATACAGCACTCCCCAGCCTTTTTTTTTTTTTCTCATTTGGGGCTCCAGGTCCCTCAGGGGAGGCACAGGACTGGGAGTCCTCCAAGAAACAAGGGGGCTCATCTGTGCCACCCCACCCAGGGGAGAACTAGACAGCCCGCCCGTGTCTGCTCTGGACCCCACAGACCCCCTCTGACCACACAGCTTCTGTGTCCCCCTCGAGTTAAGGGGATGAGTTGTTAGGGGGTGGTGGTGGACTGCTGGGGGTGCGCGCCAACCGGCAGAGGAAGCAGGGCATGCTCCCTGGGTCGGGCTGATTTCGGAAGTAGATCCCCAGCACTTTCTTCCAAGGTACCCGCACACGTCTTTGGCCCCCCAGCCTTTTGATCCCCAGAACCACACCCAGCCCAGGGCCGTGGAGCCAGCCCCGACTGGACTCAGACAGCAGCCGAGCAGATTACCCACATGCATCTCCCAGGGACATGCATGGCCTGCAGGGCCCCTGTTCCCGAGCACCGGAGGTGTGCCGGGCCGTGTGTGCCAGGCCACGTGTGCCAGGCCGTGTGCTGGACATGAGAAATACAATCACGAGCAACTCCGACAGGCTGGCCGTCTGATGGGGGAGGCAGACATTAAGCAAACAATCACCCGAATGCATGCTTAATGATCAATCAGGGTGCTGTAAGAGAATAATGGCGGGGGAAACAAGTTTAGACCGGGAATCGGGGCCTCTTGCAGAAGTGACACTCATGCTGAGAGTGAGGGAAGGAAGCATTGTTAAAGAGTACGCCCAGCAGAGGGGACCCAGAGGGCCTCCAGAGCCTGGCTGAGGCTTGGCCATGGCCTACAGGATGAGGGCTTCAAAAACAATTTGAGGAAAGGGTGGGGGAGTGAGGAAGGACGGGACAGTCTGAAAGCATGTGGTCCAGCGGACGACTGAAGACTTCAAGGAGGTTTGCAGATAGATGTGGCTGGGCACCACCCATACTCAGGAAGCCAGGTCCACGTTGAAGAATGCTGGTAACTGCATATCCTTCCCCCAGCGCCTGGCTGCTGCGGAGGGGGGCACCCACCTGGATAGTCCGCATCTTCATGGCCACAACTCCATTGAGCGGGATCAGCAAGACCATGACGGCAATCCCAGCCAGGATGGAGGGACCCAAGTTCTGAGGAGGCACAGGTTGACGGATCAGATGAGCCGTCCAAGTCAGCAGCCGGACAGGACGTGGGGGGGGGGGACAGTCAAGGAGATCGAGCACACCAGACGTGTGGAGGCCGGAGGACCCAGCCATCTACAGTCCATCCGATAAGGACAACAGACGGTGGTGACAGATAAGGACGCACCAGCAGAGAGACAGAGGGCCAGACACTCAGACGAGGATGGCCAGACTCACACCCACCACCTTGCTCTCAAGTCCCTTTCTCCTCCTGGAGTCAAAGGCAAGAGGCTCAAACAGCCTTATTCTCAAAGACCATTGTCATCTTGATCATGCTGGGTTGAACTCCATACCTAGTCAGTTGGCCTCTCTATAGACCCGTCCTGGATTTGTACTGGGGGCAGGGGGGACAGGCATCTCTTACTGTTCCCTGACAGACCTTTCCTCCCTGGTTCTTGAATGTTGATGGGGGGTCTTTCCCTTCTCATGCATCCTGTGCATCTCTGTCTTTATACGACTGATTTCATCCCGAGTGCGATTTTGTTTTTTATTGTTTTCTGTTGGGTTTCCCAGCGGTGACTCACAGGGGGAGTGGATACATAATGATGATAAAGGATACAAGGGGATAGAGGGCATACTGGGGTGGGGGGTGGGGGATGAGAAGGGAAAGGGGGTTTGGGAAATAAATAATGAAGGCAGGAAGGGGGAGGAAGCACTAGAATGAACTGTGATTGCAGAACCCATTTTAGAGGTGATGTCACCATGGAGGGCGGGGATGCTCTAAGGTTGATGTGGTGGTGACTGTTCTATGCCCCTTGGTATGATGGAGCAGATGGACTGTTGAATTGTATGATATGTCAACACATGCCAATAAAACAGTGGTGGTGGGGGCAGTGAAAAAACCAACAGGGCTGAGCCCCAGGGGGGTAGTGATTGTGTGTGGAACTGCGGCCCACAGGGTTGGCAGTTCAAATCCATCAGCAGCTCTCCAGGAGCAAGGCTAGGCCTCCTACTCCCACCAGGGGCAGTGGAGGGCCACTACCCGTTTAGGGCTCCTGCCAGGTAATCTTTGTGCCAGTTACACAGCCCCTCGGCGGACCTCCCTCTGCTGCTGGAGCCTTTCACAGCAAGTGGAAGTGGACAGAGGTCAGGGCGTGGGCGTCACCTGCCAGAGGAAGTAGATGGCCAGGATGATCTGCAGAGGCGCCGACCACAGCAGGTTGAGGAAGGGGGTGACGTCCGACAAGCACTGAGTATCCACAGACATGAGGTTGACGATTTCTCCCAAGGTGGACTCACGCTTGACTGAGTTGGTGATGACCAGGGCCTGCGGGACGACACCGGTTGATGGATGAGGTCCCTGAGCCTTTGTCAACATTCCAGCCCCCCTCCCTCTGCCCCAGCTGACCTTCCTGTAGATGATGCCTATGACTGCAGAGTACAGCCTCAAGGCCTCTCCGAAGATCTGGCGGTAATACACGTTCAAGATCACCGTCTGCGCCACGGCACACACGAACATGAGCCCGGCCACCAGGAAGCCCCACCAGTTGGGGGCGGAGGGGTTGGAGATGAACTGGATCAGGATGCTGCACAGGAGGAGAGGGGTGTGAGCGGGAAGCCTCCCCCAGGGCTCCCTCCACAACCGCCCAGCCCTGTCACTCTCAGCCCCCACGCCAACCCCCAGCCTCTGCAACCTCGCTGGTGGGCTGCCATCGCTCTCCACGCCCCAGTGCCCTGACCAGGGGGCTGCCCCGTGCTGCCTCAGACCAGGACTGCTCCATCCTGGGTCCCTTCCACCTCCTGCCCTTCCTCACCACCAGCCTCGCCTCCGGCCTTTCCCACTGCCTGGAACAGCGGTTCTCAACCTGTGGGTCGTGACCCTTTTGGGGGGTTGCCCATCCCTTTCACAGGGGTCACCCGGTTCATCACAGTAGCAAAATGACAGTGATGAAAGAGCTGTGAAAACAGTTGGGGGGTCACCACCACAGAAGGAACTAAATGAAAGGGTCGAGGCATGAGGGAGGTTGAGGACCACTGGGATAGAACTTAGAGGCTATTGCATCATCACGCATTTTCCTGTCTCGGCGTCTCCCCCCACATCTGGGGTGTCCTGACTGCTTTCACCCTCTCCCCCCCAGCCCAGGCCTGGCCTCACTTCGGCAGCTGATCGGTTAAGCGGAGCGAGCACTCTAGCCACAGACTTCTCTCCAGACGCTCCACTCTAAAGAGGCCATGTCCCTCTGCCTTCTCCAGCCTGGCCCCATCCTGAGCCCCGGATCCCACTCCCCACTTCCTCAGGGGTACACTCCCTCACCGCCCCCTCTTTCCCCTGATCATCATTGTGCTCGTGTCCATGACTACTGTGCCATCACCTGCTGACATGACCAAGTCTCTCTCAGGTTAGAACCAAGCTCCCCGGAGCTCCATGGGGACCTCCAGCCCCAGCCAGATTGCTGTTTCTTTCCACGGTGGGGTAAGTTGCATCGTGTGCAACACAAGCACACACACACACACACACACACACCTCTTCTTTTCCTCACAAAGGGTATGTTCGACTCCTCACCCCAGTACCTGTGAGCGTGACTGTATTTGGAAAAGAGTCTTTGTATATGTAATCAAGATAAGACCAGGTCGTATTGGACTAGAGTGGGCCAATCCTCTACGACTGGTGTCCTAAGATAAAGGAGAGGGAGATTGACCCACAGAGATGCAGACATACTCACACACACATACACACAAACACACACACACAGAGAGGAGAGCAAGAGCATCATGGGAAGGTGGAGACAGAGATGGGAGTGGTCCATGATAAGCCACAGAACTCCAAGGCCTGCCAGCGGCACCTAGAAGCTAGGCGAGTGGCAGAATCCTCCCTCAGTGCACCCAGAGGGAGCACCACCCCTGGACTTCTGGCCTCTGGAATGTGGAGAAAACACCCTCGGTTTGAAGCTTGCCTTTCAAGGGAATTTCCTTGCCTAAGGTTCTAGGAACCGCACCTGGGAGGTCCTGTCTCCACAGCAGAGCGCTGTGCTCTGGCTGCGCCACCCCTTCCAGCCCTTGTCCTCGACCAGCCACTAACAACCTCTGAGGCCCTCTGTGGCTGGCAGACTTGTCCACCGAGGCCCCACCCTTCCTGGGGATGCCACCTCTGCCCCACAGCGCCATGTGGTCCCAGACATTCATTTACCCAGGAGGCTGGTTGGCCCTCTGGCCACTTCTTTCCCCTCAGAAGGAGCCCTCTCCCCCAGCACCCACATGAGGGCCTGGCTCTCCGCTGGATGCCCTGATAGGTCACCCAGGGAATCTCCCAGCAGATGGGCCACAGCACCTGTGGGTCGACATGGCCAAGACTGACTTCAGCCCCTGCTGCCTCCCCTGAGGTTGGAATTAATTGCCTCCATCCTTCAATCACCAGTGACCCCTAGCCTCCATGGCAATCACCATCTCACTACCAGTTCCTGGATCCTTATCTCCTTCCTGGGCTGGGCATCTCCTACCCAACCTGCTTGGCTGACTTCCACCTTGCTTTCCTGCCATCTATCACGCACACTGCTCACAGGAAGAACCTTCTGGAATGCAAGCCAGACATCCCTCCCAGGCTGAAGATCATTCCCAAACACTCCCAGTGCTCCCTCCCTCCCTTCCTGTGTCTGGCCCTGTCCCTGGGACCCCTGGCCCCAAAGGCACTCAGAACTCCCTGACAGGTGCTGTCTCAGGCCTCGGACCTTGGGCCTGGCCACGCTTTCTGCTCCTCCTTCCCCAGTTAGCCCATGGGAAGAGCTAGCCTCCCTACCTGTCCCCCCACCCCCGGGGTTCCCAGGCACCTGAGCACAGCTTGGCCCACACACTATTCTCATGGGTTCACACGTCAGTGACTCCCGCACGAGGGGTATGTAGTTGTGTCTTATCGATCCTCACCTCCCTGGTGTCTGCTGGCATGCCGGCTACCTTTGTAAGTGCTGCCCAACTGGGTGGACGTGCGGTGCATGCATGCAGGGAGAGGTTGGGGCTCTGCTGCTAAGCAGATCTCTTTGTCACTCCCTCGTCTGAGAGCTCCTTCTGGGCTGAGCCACTCGTGACAGGTGACAGAGCCCAACGGTGGCAGGGAGAGCGCTCTAGCTGGAGCTGGGGACCCCGGGCTCAGCGCCGACTCTGTCTCTTCCAGCCAGGAACCCTTCCATGAGCAAGCTGAGCCACCTCCCTGAGCGCTTCCCGAAGGACCATGGGGTGGGGTGGGATCTCGGGGAGATGGTTCTATGACTGACACACACCTCTCTGCCTCTGGTCCAAAGAGGGTGCCCGCGAGTGGGGAGACCGAGGCTCAACAGAGAGGTGGTGGGCTGGGGCCCTCTGTCCCACAGGTGGCTCCTCTAGCTTCAGAACCCGGCCTAGCCTGCCCCTGTCCCCACCTGGAGAATGACTGTCTGGGGGCAGGGTGTGAGTGTGTGGTGAGACCTGAGCAGCTGGGGGTTGACGAAGGAGAGCAGGTCCTGGATGAGCTTGAAGCCAGAGCTGATGAAATATCTGGGGCCAAAGGTGGCCACCAGAGCCTTCAGAAAGGACGGCTCCCGGGGCCGGGCCTGACCCCCCACCAGCACCTCTTCCTCGCCACCTGAGACTTTCTCCTTGAAAGCAGCTGAGCACCTGTTCCGGGGAGAAGAGGCGATAGGTAGGAGCCGGCACCCGCCAAGGGCGAGCAGGGTGGCTGGGGGTGGGGGTGGGGCTGCTTTCTTGACTCTCAGAGCCGTGAAGTCACAGGGACAACCTTCTGGGGGACTGCATCCAGGTGCCAAGGGCCGAGGAAGGGAAGCTCTGCCTCCTACCCAAGGGCCCTGAAGCTCAGCACCCTCCCCTCCCCGGAAGAACCCTGTTTTGGGGGGAGTGCAGGGAATGGGTCACACAGGGCTGTGATTAAACGCTCACTAGCAAAGCCACCCTCCTGAGAGCCCAGGCTTCCTAGTCCTTAGTTCTGCTGGGGTTTAGGATTCCTGGGAAGAGTTAGTTTTGGAAACTCCCAAGGACCAGTCCCTTCTCGGGTCACTGCATGTGGGCATCAAGTTTGGCTTCAGGACGCCTCTGCCTCACGTCCTGGTGCCATGGTGGTTAAAGGGCCCAGTCTGTTGGACCCAATGTGGCAGTCCCCTTCTATGAAGACTGGGGCAGCGCTTCTCTGTCCTCCAAGGAAGCCCTGGTGGTAGACATGGAACCCGTTGGGCTGGAATCCGTGGTCAGCATTTGGAAACCACCAGCGGCTCCATGGGGGGCAGCCTGGGCTTTCTTCTCCCGTGAACAGTTCGTCTGGGAAATCCCCAGCTTTGACGCGATGACAGTGAGTTTAGTTTTTTTTCCCCATCTTTGTCCTACAGGGTCCCCTGGAGGTGGCACCAACTGGACCACAGCTGTTCTCAGGACTGTTGCCAGGGCGGGGATGCTGGGGGCAGGGCTAGGGGTGGAGGCATGGCCGTTGGCTCAGTCGTGGGGGAGCTGAGCAGGGCGCAGGTGGGCAGCAGGGAAGGACAGAGAGAGGATGTCGCTGGCCGATGGGGGCATGCTTCTTCTCAGAGGCCCTGTTAACCGAGCCGAGGCCCTGGCTTCTCCCATGCCAGCTCTCCAGAGTTCTGGCCCCGTGGGCATGAGTGGGCGAGGAGGGGCTCAGTCCTAGGGAGGTGTTTGGAGACATGTCCCTGGGAACTAGGCTGCAGGTGGCCAGTGTGGGTGCCATGCAATCAGAGGGTCGTTTAGCAGGCCTGTTCTCTAGTCAGGAGACACCAGCCTGGGCCCTTTCTTCCCTGGAGTCTGACTGAGTCTTGGAGTGTGAAGAAGGCCGCTGGCCTCTGCACCACCAGCAAAGGGGCCTGGGGGCTGTCAGAGACTGGGGTTCCTTAGTGCTCCCATCTGTTCTACGGGTATAACTGAGCTGACATTCCAGGGCCAGGGAGAGGGAGGTGAGCCTGTCTGCACGCTGGGGGCCATGCCTGGAGCAGACAGAGTGAGAGCTCGCAAATCGACAGCCTTTTTTTTTTTTTTTTCTGTCCTTGGAGAGTTAGGGAGAACCAGCCTCAGCCAGGCCCAAGCCTCCACTGAATGGTCCTGATGTGGTTGTGGCCTGTTCTCCAGTCGGGCCCGACCTACAAGGACAGGCTAGAAACGCCCTCTGGGGTTTCCAAGGCTGCACGCACGAGGAGGAGAACATCGAGCTCTTCTCTGTAGGCTGCCTGGTAGGTTTGGACCGTGGCAGATCCTTACTCAGGCTCCTCCGTGGTGCTGCTCGGCCACAGGTTGGCGGAGCCCCCGCTTCTCCCCGGGCCGGGCGGTTGGGCAGGAAGGAGCTGGGTGGGAGGGGCTCACCGTGCAGTCTGCTGCTGTTCCCACTTCTCCAGCAGCCTCTGCACCACCACGTGGGCGCGGTCGTGCTCGTTCAGAGACCAAAGGTCCCGATCCTCCAGGGGCCGCCGGTAGCCAAGGATAGCCATCCTGCGGTGGGGATGGCAGAGGGGGCCCCACAAGTTGCCAGAGAAGCCTGACTCTGGGGGCATCTCCAGGAAGGAGGGTCCCCCTAGGGTGTACTCATCCAAGGGGGGTGGCCCGTTTGTTGCCAGTGTGAGCAGGTGGCAGGGGCCCCTCTGGAAGCTTCCTACCTCTGCCCCCACCTGCCCGGGGTGTCCTGACTCCCTCTGCTTCCCCAGGCTGTGACTGAATCCTTTTGGGACGGGCCAGGCGAGGCCCAGGCCGGTGAAGTCAGCCCGGTCTCAGGTGCCTCCTCCGTGCAGAAGGGTAATGAGCTGTCACCCAGGTCACAGACACAATTATCCAGCCCGAACCACTCAGAGGGACTGCCAAGGAGATGACAAGCCGCAAGCTCCCGGAGACTGAAGATCTGGGGACTCATTCTCGTCTCCTCCCCGCCCCTGGCCTGTCCCCCTAGGCCCGTCAGATGCAGGACTGGCCTGCAGCCTGGGTGGGCACTGAGCCAGGCCTGCACTTACCCCGGCAGCCTAAACACACAGGCTTTCCCACCCTGGCCTGCCTCATGTTCACGGCGGGAGGGGGGGATGGGAAGGGGGAGGGAAGCCACGCCGAGGACCACCCAAGCCTAGCTCATCAGGCCCTGAACTTCTGCCCCTTCTGGCCTGACCGCCCTTCTCCCTCCCCACCTCCGTCTGACCCAGGCTGCGGGAAAAGTCAACTCACTTGGTGAACCACCAGAAAGTGAGGCGGGAGAGGAAGCCGGCGCTGGTCTCTGGGCTGGGGTTCTAGAAAACAAGAGAACAGATTGAGGGGGGGCGGTGTTCAGGTGTGGCCACCACCCTCTCCAAGAACAGAGTGACCCTGGTTCCTCCCTGCTTGCAGTCCTGCTCCCAGGACTGTAGGGGAGGTTCCCCTCATTGGCACCCTCCCTCTCTTGGAAGGATCTAGAAGAGGTGGACGTTGCTGGGGAGGGCTTGGGGTTCAGATGGATGGCGTGGCCACCCTGACTTCCGCGGCAAACTCACGGGGTCGACGTTCTTCGGGGAGAAGAGTGGTGGCTTCTCGCTGAAGCAGGACAGGATGAGGGCCGCGAGCAGCAGGGCGAAGGAGATGTAGAAGGTGGTGAAGCGGAAGGGGTCAGAGACCCTGCCCTGGAAGGAGAAGGGACCCTGGGCTGGGAGCTCGGCCCCGAGAGCTTCAGAGTGTCAGGGGCCTGGGGTACAGGCTGCTAGGGCCCCTAGGCCACACGCCCAGGTGGTTCTGGGAGGCAGGGGTGTGGTGGTATGGGGCTATTGCTCGGTGGGCCCTCGCCCTGGACCAGACCTGCTGCCAACACACCAGGAGCCTCATCTGGGGTGTGCCCCGTCGAGGGTCTGCGTAACTGCGGGGTGCGGCCAGCATCGAGGGTCTCGTGTCGCTGCGACGCGTCCTCGGGTCGGTCTAGACGCACAGGCACCTGTGCACGGTCGCGCGAAACACAGCAGCCACCCGCACGCATGTGGTTCTTAGGTTGGAGCTACCCCGGACACAGTGTCCTGCTCCAGGGACCGGTCTCTCCAGACAACAAGTCCCAAGGGCGTGAGACCAAGCCTTGCCATGCTCGCCTCTAAAATAAGGTGACCAGACGTCCTGCTTTTTAACCATTTTTCCCGCGTCCTGTGGCATTTTAAAATTAAATAAATATATTACAATACTATTTCTGCATCATATATATATATTATATATATATATATATATGGGGGCATCACTGCTCTCCGGCGGTGGGAGTAGGAGGCACAGTCCCACTGCTGGAATTGAACCTCTGTCCCAGTGGGCTGCAGTCCTGCGCACAACCACTACGCCACCGGGGCTCAGCCCTCTATGAATATTTTTGTTGCTTCATAGAGACCAAATTTTTAATCAAGAACCCTCTCTCCCCCCGTCAATGGTGTCCCGCTTAAAATCTGGTCATTTTACTATGGAGCCTTCTGGGTGTACTTCTTCCCAGACAGACTGTCCATTCACCAGTCCATGGGACTTTCAATACTCTTTGCCAGTGCCCCAAATCACACGCAGCGCCCCCCCCCCCGACCTTTCTTGTTCACTGCCCCTTGTTCCCACGCACATGCGGCCACCTCAGGTGGCATCGCGGGCTCTGCCTTGGGCTATGAGCCTGGAGCCCTGCAGTTTAAAAGCACCAGCCGCTTGAGGGAGGGGTCGCTTAGCTTGCAGCTGACCAAACTAAGCCTCAAGGGATGAAGTCACTGGCCCCAGGTCCCATCAAGAACAAGAGCGTGTTTAGAGCCTGGGACGAAGACATGGAGGTTCACCAGACTGCCCCCCCACAGTGTTCCTGACCCTCCCCTCCAGCCCTCCATGAGCCCACCCACCACCGGCAGCCGGCAGAGACCTGGCCCCTGGGGTCCCCTGGGTAACTCTGACCCTGCATCTGCTTCCCACATCCACAGGACAAGAGGGAACAAGAGCCTGAAAGGGGCTGAACAGCCAGCGGAGGGGTCCAGAGAGTGGGGGAGGAGCCTGCCACCCCAGATGGGCTGGACCTGGCCAGGTCCCTCGGGTCCAAGCCCTTACCTCAGCCACGGCCGCCAGGATCTTGGAGCGGAAGGGGACAATGGCACAGAGCACACACAGGAACCAGAAGACGGTGAGGACCCCCGAGGACTGGACGCCCCGCAGCCGCTCGTACTGGATCAGCAGGGTGGCCAGCAGCTGGGGGTGGGGGGAGGCAGGGAAGGCCCCACAGACCACATACACCTGGATCTGCCGCAGCCTCCCCCTCACCCACAAGGCTCCATATTCCTGGGGCCATGCCATTCTAGCCCACCCCCAGGGTGTCCAGCCCTTCTCCTCAGAGCCCATGACCCCCCCACCCCCCACCCCATCCGGAGACCGGGCCCCACACTGACCATGGTGAGTCCCACCACCAAGGGGGTGACCAAGAAGATGGGGGCAGGTGCCTGGCCCCGGAGCAGGCCATGGAAGGAATAGAAGAGCTCCGCCCAGGACACACACCACAGCAGGGCGCCCAGCGCCTGTGGACAGGGCACCGGTTGGAGGCCCCTTCCCCAAGGCCGGAGCAGCTCCCCTGGGGAGGAGCCTCGGCATCTGAACCCCCCCACAAAGCACCACAGCAGCCTGGGCCCAGCTCTGGGCCGGGGGTGGGGGTGGGGCGCTGGCTGGAAGCTTGGCGGGTTAAGGGCAGGGGTGGGATGAGTCTTGCTGGGGAAGGAGCTTCAATACCCCCAAGCAGAGACTATCCCAGTTGGCCACAACCCCAACTGGTGGGCTACCAGGGCCCAGAGCTGCAGGCCAAGGAGGCGGGGACGCCCAGGGCACCAGAATGGGCTGGTGGGGGGGGGGGGCGGGCC
>PVJH01022051.1:0-37362 GCA_004026705.1 Nesogale talazaci | reverse complement strand
ATTAATGATCTGGACCTCTACTCTGTGGCCTTGCTTGTGGGAGGTGGCCATATCTACAGGTCACTTGCCCTTTGCACAGGTCTAACGTGGTCTTGGGAGCCCTGGGGGTACAGTGGTTATGAGTTGAGCTATGGTCCACAAGGCCAGCAGTTTGAAAGCACTAGCTACTCTATGGGAGAGAGACGGGGCTTTCTATCTCCGCAAGGAGTTATGGCCTTGGCACCCCCCGAGGCAGTTCTATGGTGCCCTACAGGTTCACATTGGGGTCGACTCCATGGTGGTGAGTTTTTATTTCTTTTCTTGTGCATTGCTCCTGCAAAGATTCATGGTGTTGTAAACCCTGTCTACAGTCTCGACTCACTGGATGACCATGGGTTTGACTTTGAGGTTTTTGGGGACAGAATTACATTCTACAAGAGGATGAGTTAAAGTCTTAACCCCAAGGTACTAGTGAATGTGACCATGTTTGTAGATAGAGTTTTTGAAAATGCTGTCAGTTGACCTGAGGTCATCCTGGAATAAGCTAGGTCATAATCCGGTATGATTAGGTTCCTAATCCGATATACAAAAGAAGCCACATTGAGAGCCATGGAGGGAAGGCAGACATGGAGACAGAAACGGGACTGATGCCGCCTCAAGCCAAGGGGTGCCTGGGCTCCAGATTCTGCCCGGAAGTCTTCGGAGAGCCTGGCTTCTGCAGACACCCTGGATTGGACTTCTTGTCTCCAGGGCTGTGAGAGAATTCATTTCTAAGCTTTCAGATCACCCAGTTTATGACATTTCATTTGGACTTTTCCCCTCTGCGCCACCTACTCCCCCACCCCAGCTCCTAGAACAGGTCCCGCCACAGAATTCCCAGTGAGTAAAGATCAAGTAAGGAAACAGATGGGCATTAGAAACAGGAAGAATATGAGAGAGCAGTCTAACAAGCCAACAGGCCAGGGACCGTCAAGTCCATTGCGGGACATCCCCTAGACCGACCATTGAAAGAACTAGGTCAAGGAGTTGTGGTCCAGTCAGCTCCAGCGTAGGAGGACTGACTCCCTGGGGTGTCGGTGTGAACTGTACTGTGCTCTGCAGGGTGTTCAGAAACAGAGTGCCAGACCTTCCTTCTCAAACACGCAGCCAGCCAAGCACTCAACTGTTAGCACCGCCCAAGGTATGTGCCTATTAATATATGCTAATGAAAATGATAGATTTAAAAACCAGTGGCTGTGGCAGTTAAGAGAAATTGCTACATGATGACAATGCTGCTAAATCTCCTATTTTTTTAAAATCACTAACATTATATTGCAACGAGAAAAAACAAACAAAGTCTCTAGTTAAACTCTTCTTTCCAGTTTTCTTCTGTTGGTGTGTTTCGGGGATGTCTTATTTTTAGATGGTGACACTGTTAGAACACTATTTTCTGAATCTGAATGCAATTTGTGTAATAAAGTGTTTTCAGAGCATTAAAAAATAAAAACCAATGGGCTCTGTTCTGTGACAGTGCACCGTGCAAACTCTGATTGTGACCCCACGAAACCACACAGAATGAACTCTCAAGAAATCAGGCAAGGAGAAAGAAGTGGAGGCAGAGGATACTTTTTCTCTCTTCTGCTTCTGGGCGTCTAGAGGTTTTCCATAACAAGCAGGTAGTGTTTTTGTGATGAAAGCAGCAACGCACTGGTGACTGCTTGGTCAGGAGGTATTGAAGGAGTTTGTCACTGCTTTCAGTCAGTTCAAATCTCAAAGCTCAGGTGGTTTACTCTCCCGGCCTCAGACATTTCCTGATCAGCTGGCTGAGCTGAGCCCTTGTCTGAAAATCTGGAGAGATCAGGGAGGTGGGGAAACTCACGCAGCAGCGGTCAGAAGCTGCAGTGTCCAATTTAAGAAAACAAAGTGGCT
This sequence comes from Nesogale talazaci, assembly GCA_004026705.1. Classification (NCBI taxonomy): domain Eukaryota; kingdom Metazoa; phylum Chordata; class Mammalia; order Afrosoricida; family Tenrecidae; genus Nesogale; species Nesogale talazaci. The sequence continues at coordinate 35,475 of PVJH01022051.1, read as the reverse complement.
GTCCTTAGGAGCTCTGGCGCTGTGGACAGAGAATGAGGCAGTCCTAGCTCGCCTCATTTTCCTCTTTGATGCGGTTGCTAGACTGTAGATAAGGAGAATGTTGCAGACATAATGTGTATTGATTCAGCAGTATGCTTGACAATGCCTCTCCCAGCCTTCTGAACAAGATGGGGATACATTGAAAGGGGCCTGAGAAACAAATGCAGGCAATGCCATGTAGTGGCTTTGAGGCTACCCTGGGGCAGGGATGTCGATTGGTGCCATCCCTTCTCTGTCTCTGAGTTCCAGTCCTGTGGCAGACACTGCTAATGGGTTACATGGCACTTTTTCTCTGGGTTTGGGTAGAACGTCAGGGCCCTTCTCAGCATGGTGCTGAATGCCATCAGATGGCACAGAATTGCCTGGTGACACTGATTCGCCATGTTGGAATTTCAGGGAAGTCATGCCCCATAATGCTTCCTTGGTTGTTTATAGTGGTTTTGCTGGGTGTGGCATTGCAGATTAATAAATAAGCGAAAGTAAAATCCTGCTTGCCTTGCTGACTGTGCACTTCATCCCTCCCACCCAAAATCCACTGTCAGTGAGTTGACTCCAACTCATATCAACCCTGTGGAAAGCATCGACCAGCCCTTGTGGGTTTCTAAGACTGTAATTCTTTACAAAGCAGAAAGTCTCATCTTTCTGCCCTGGAGTAGCTGGTAGACTCAAACTGATGATCTTGTGGTTAGCAGCCCAGGTCATAAGCCTCCAGTCTCCCTCCCTCCATTCTGGGGTTACTCTACTCTGCCATGCATTGAAATCACACACACACACACACACACACACACACACGCATGCGCATGCCCTGCTCTCCATCACTACTCCAAAAAATATTCTACATAGGTCAAAGTAAATCAATAGTAAAACATAGAATGTGTGAAGGAACAGTTCAGGAAATTCTGTTTTTTTTTTCTATGAAAATGATTTTGATTCTATTTGAAGTATTTTGACTCTATTTGAAGTATACATGATTCAATTTTTAAAAAGTCAGTGCCTTTGCTTTGTTCGAAGCTTGCACTCTTGGTCAGCTTGTACCCTGTGTCAGCACTCTGTGACCTGGAAGTCACATTTCAAAAGGGACGTCACTGTAGCTGAGTGTCGACCTGATTGGTCTTCCCCAGCTTCAGAAAACATGCCATGGCTCCTCTCTGCATACCGAAAAGAATCCCAGCTCGTGAGTGGGGAAGCATCTCAAACCTGCCAGGAGCTGAAAGAGGCTGTTTTTAAAAGTCAAAACAAGACAAATGGTTTAAAAGTCAAAACTACCAAAAGGCTTATAATGAATCACAACACTTCCCAATTCCATTCCTCTCAACAATTTCACTATTCCCCAGAGGCTTCCATTTTTATCTCTATTTTTTAAGAAATACTGGTAATTTCGTTCATACTTTAAAATGATATATCTTACTGATTTACAAGGGCAAGTCAAAAAGTATTACATGGATTTGTTTTAAACAAAACATGTTTCAACCTGTCTCTGTGATCAGTGCATGGCTGTGGACGAGTTCAGACATTCCTTGGTATCATTAATGTGCCTTTAAAGAAAAAGAAAGACTTTGTGCAGTGGAAAAGAATAATTTTTGAGATCAAAGTTAAGTTCTTAAGAAAGCTCAAGCTGTTATCTTCCCAGATAATTCAAGTTTTGCAACATGTTTGCAGGACTTTCACATATGAAACGGCTTCTGAGAGTTAGGTAGAAAAATGAAATAGAAAGACAATGGAATTTCCTACACATTTCTTTAAGCTCTTTCATAAAGCAAGAGTTTTTAGAGGGATGGAGCTTTTAAGGTAAGATTGGGGAAACCTCAAAGATGAGTCCAGAGAAAGAAGACCGTGCCCCAACATAAGTGAAGAAGCTGAAGTCCACAAAATGACGGGACGAGGCATGAATCTTCACTGATGCCATAGTTACTGAAGTGGGGTCCCCCGAGGTTCACATTTTCAATGCTAAGGGTGAACTTCAGCAAGCTTTCATCTGGAAGGATGCCTAAAGCTCAGCTAGCTCACAGTGTGGATCTCTCCATCAGTCTTTGCAGCCAGTCAGCAAGAAGTTAATGAAGACGATTGTCTGGGGCAAATCACAATCAGGGATTAGTCTTGGGTTTGCTGGTATGATCCAGAGAACAAAATACAACCGACACATTGCCTTCCAAGGAGATCTGCTGGTCCCCAAGCATTCAAGGCTGAGAGGACTGCTCAAAAGTTTATGGTGATGGTTTATTTGATACCACAGGGTATCAAATACGCTTAGCTGAGTTTCTTGTACACCAGATGTCACAGGGGCTTATAGTGAAGACGTTTAAAGAAAATGGAAAACTGTTTCAGTGAGAAAGAGGCCAATAATTCTGTGTCAAGGGATTGTTTTTCATCACAATGCACCTACTCATTCATCAAGAGTATCCAGGGCCATGATGTCATATCTGAATGTCATTGATAGGCCTCACCCCGTCTAACCTACAGCCCTGATCTTGCTCCTGTGTGCTTCTTTTTGTTCCCCAAACTCAAGAAACCCTCCAGGGGATGCTATTTTAGCCTCTCAAGGATGACTAATCTGCCCTGGTGTGAATTGAAAAGCACAAGATTCTTCAAGGAGTGGGGAAGGAGGTGGAAGCACCTAGGAAGAGGCAATGTTGAGAAACAATAGTCTCACATTTTGGCATTTTTGTGTAATAAAGGTTTCTATGACTTGGTGAGTGTATCTGCTCCCACAAATGATAAACAGTCCAGTCATCCTTATCAGCCACCCTTATATGGGTTCCTCTGTGTCTGTGCTCAACTTACTTGCAGGGAGTGAATGAGTGACATAATCTCCTGTTTTTCTATAGACACTTTCATGAACCTTATATATTACTTATTGGCTCTTTGTTGTGATGATTAAATGCTCAGTCCTCTTACACCTTTCTTCTCTTTCCCCATTGTTTCAGTATGACTCTTTTGGGTTAAAACGGATAAATTATGCTTACTGCTTGGCTTATGACAATACTGTTTTTGGCCCCATGAAATCAATTGCAAACTCTTTTGAATAGCTTTGATTTCCTGTAGAGTTTCCAATTCTTTTCTTTGCCTCTTGCATTATGTGTCTTTACCAAATCCCAGACCCCTCTCCCCGCATCACATCAGACATTTTGTAAGCCTCTTGTGGTTGTACCCGGAAATTTATAACCAGAGACTTTCATCCTCCTATCCCAATTTGAACAGGAGACTTGCTAAACTCTTTGGACAGTGAAATGTTGGGATTGCCCCTTATTTCCCGGGTTCAATGCAATGTTTTTCTGAAACCATCTTTTGCTCCTGATGTATTTCAAGAGAGGAGCACCATCTCTAGTAAATTGCCCAGAAAGAGTGCCTGAAAGATAAATTATCTGAGTCCTGGTGTGCCTAAAAAATTATTGTTTTGCTGTTGTACTCAATTAGGTTCAGTGTTCTAGGATTCCGAGTTGAAAACCATTTTCATTCAGATCTTGGAAGACATGCTGCAGTGTTTTCTTGCGTCTAATATTGTTGTCTGTTAGGTGTTGTCAAGGCAGCGCCAACTCATGGTAATCCTATGTGCAGCAGAACGAAGCACTGCCCAGTCCTGTGCTGTCCTCATAATCGTCCCTGCATGAACCCCTTGTGGATGGCCCTTAGAAAGGACGGCCTGCTCCAGGGACAAATCTCTCCTGAAATCATGTCCAAAGTGTATGAGGCAAGTCTTACCATCCTTGATTCTAAGGAACATTCTTTATGTACTTTTTCTGAGACAAATTTGTTTGTCCTTCTGGCACAATGTATTCAACATTCATGAAGATTATTCAACAGTCTTTAGCAATACCGCAATTCAAAGACATAAATTTGGTCTTCCTGACTCATTGACAAACTTTCATATTAGGTGATTAAACAAATCAGGCATATCCTTGTCTTCAAAGTGATGCCTTTGCTTTTAATAACTTGTAAGAAGTCTTTTATAGCAGGTTTGCCCATATGCACTTTACAATTTTATTTCTTGATCACAGTTTCCATAGGTGTTTATAGTGGATCCAAGACAAATGAAGTCTTTGACAACCTCAATCTTTTCTCCATTTATCATGGAGTTTCTTTCTTTCTCTCTCTCTTTTTAAAGATCATTTTATTGGGAATCCTTACAACTCTTGTTACAATCCATACATCAAGTGTATCTGACATTTTAATACATACATTACCATCATTCTTTTATATACATTTATTTTATTTTATTTTTGGGGGGCATCACTGCTCTCCAGTCATGGGAGTAGGAGGCCCAGCCCCACTGCTGGAATTGAACCTCCATCCCAATGGGCCGCAGTCCCGCGCACAACCACTACGCCACTGGGGCTCAGCCCCATTTATTTTCTATTGAGCACTTGAGATCAACTCCTCTTTTTTTCCTTTCCACCTCCCCAACTCATGGTGCTTCTTACTGAGACTTTTTGCTCTCTTTCTGTTGAGGTGTAATCTGTACTGAAAGCTGTATGTAGTCTTTGCTCTTCAAGTCTTCTCAACTTTTAGCCAACAAGATTGTGTCCTCTGTAGGTTGTTGATGAGTCTTTCTCCAATTCTGATGATGCCTTCTTCTTCAGGGAGCTCAGCTTCTCTGATGACTGGCTCAACATATAGATCAAGTACGGTGAATGAAAACCACCCCGACACAAACCTTTCCTGCTTTTAAACCACACAGTAGCCCCCTTGTTTTGTTTGAATGACTGCCTCTTGGTCCATGTAGAAAGAATCAGCATGAGCGCAACGACATGTTTTAGAATCCTCCTTCTACTCAATACTAGTCCTAATGGTTGTGATCCACATTGTTGAAGGCCATTTCATTGATAATAAAACTGTGTTAAGCATCTTTCTGCTATTTCTGCTTTCAGTCCAAATCATTGTGATATCAGCAATCCCATTTTATTTCCTCTTCTGAATATGGCTTGAATTTTTGTTAATTCCCTGCTTATGTGTAAACAGGTTGCTATAATTTTTAAAATGCCTTCAGCAAAATTTTACTTGATGTGATAGCAATGCTATTGTTCTATCATTTTCACATTGAATAGGATTGTCTTTCTTTGGAATGGGTATAAATATGGAACTCTTCAAGTTGGTTGGCCAAATAGCTGCCTTCCAAAATTTGGAGCATAGATTAGTATATTAGTCTGGGTAGATGAGAGAAACAAATCCATAGAAACTCATAGTTCTATAAGAGAGCATTTTATATAAAGTTTTACATTAAGAAAGCACTCCAACCCAGTCTAATCCAAGCCCACAAGTCCAATATTAGCCCATATGCCCAATACTAATCTATAAAGCCCTCTTTGGACTCACAGAACACATGCAATGATGCTGAATGCAGGACAATCACAGGCCAGGTCATAGAAAGACTTTGGATCCAATGGTGTGGTAAGCATCTCAGAGCTGGCAGGGGTCTCCATGTGGTTCCTCCAGTTCCCAGAGCATTGGGTCTGTCAGCGTAGTGCCATGTGTCTTGTCAGTAGAGTGTTTCCAAGAGAGTAAGCAGAGAGAGAGCAAGATGTCTCTCACATCCAAAAAAAGAAATCCCAAAGTTCCTAGAATTCTCAGGAGAAGACCATGCCCACACAAAAGCCTCATTGCTATGACCTGATTGACAGTGTAGACTCAACCTCTTCACTCATAATTCTCTCACACTTACACCAGATTATGTAACTACCACAATCAGTGAATGCTTCAGCACTGCATCCATTTATTGAACATTTTCATTATGTATTTCATTAACTCCTGTAGCCTTGTTTTTCACTAATGCCCATGTTGGGCATGGATTTCTTTCTTAAAAACCATCAGTTTTAGATCATGCATTACCCTGGTTGATCATCAACCATCTATTTTTGACACAGTGACTCTGCATTTCTTACATCTTCTTTTTATGCTTCCTGTACTGTTCAATATTTTGCTTGTAGAACCCTTCAATATTGTAAAGCAAGACTTGACTATTTTTTCTTTAGTACTTTTAGCTTCAGCATTGCTATGCATGTTTTTTCCATCTAGTTTTATAACTGCAAGTCTTTGGACATTTCATTAGACTTTCCTTTGCCTTTTCAAACTGTCCTTTGTTACATATGAGAAATCTGAAGTCAGTTTGATTCTAATTCTCTTTAGATGGTCTGTCATCTTCTCTTTTTGCTTGTACTACTGCTTTCCATCCTACCATCTTTAAGTGTTCTGTATTCTCATTAGCATTTCATGGGGCATAGGGATTTGAAGGCTGAACATTCATTTTAATTTTGGAAACATTTGTCATAGTGTGGTTATCAAGATTTCATTAGCTTTTCTAGATTTCCGATTAATCTTTTAATAGGCCACCAGAATGAAACATCAATTCTCCCCCCTTTTTCCCCATTTCAAATTTTCTGTCTCTTAATGTTCTCTTTTAAGAAGTTTTCCTGATCTTATCTTCTTAACTTTTGTTAAATTCAAATCTCTAAAAAATCTTTTAAAATCTTTTTTGGGGGCTGAGCCCCGGTGGCGTAGTGGTTATGCGCGGGACTGCGGCCTGCTGGGACGGAGGTTCAATTCCAGCAGTGGGGCTGGGCCTCCTACTCCCACCACCAGAGAGCAGTGATGCCCCCCCCCCAAAAAAAATCTTTTTTGTTTTTCAATGGAACTTTTATTCTGATTGCTCTTTTTCCATAGCATACCATTCTTATAGGGTGGATATATTATTTTCTTAATTTTCCTGCAGATAGAACTTCTGGGAAGATGGTGACTGAGTGACACATACCAGAGGGACTCTGCAGAAATCAGTGCAGGAGAGTCACTAAGAGGGAAGTTCCACACAGCCCAAGTCAAGATGGAACATCATAAAGATAAATAGATACAGATCTACTGGGTTTTCAGAAGCTGGTGGCTTTTGGCTTACCACAGCGGAGGCCAGAGCTGGGATAATTTTGAGTTGGTGCAGGGACTTTATCTCAACATGGCTATAGCTTGCTACTACTTCGGGGCAGGGATTAAAACCCTCCAACCCCATGGTCAGGGATCAGGGGTCAGCTATATTGTTACTTTTTTTCCCCTCCCTTCTCTCTATTTCCCCACAGTCTCAGTGAGTTTAGTTTCTTAATTATTTTTCTTTCTCTTTTTTTTTCTCCTTTTTGCTGACCTCCAGACCACTTCCCTCAGCATAGGGAATTTACGCTTGCCCTCCACCCGGTTGGAAGAGCTCCACCATCTACAGCATAACATGACGATAAGGAAATTCCTCCAACCCTCCACCAGGGGATATCCTGCTCAACTTCTTCCGGGGGAAATCCTGTGGGCGGAGGAGCTCCTGTCCATTCTCTGTGGTGCCACATAACTGCGGAAAATTCCTCCTGCCTGCTGTAATGCCTCATATGGCCTAACACAGCTCAGCCAACACTCATCAACATTCCACACTGCTGCATGAATCTCTGCCCTACCTCTGTGGCGATCTACTGAACCAGGGCAATTACGCTCACCATTCTTGGTGCTCTACAACAAAGCAGACAACCTACCAGTCTTCTATGTCACTCCCATTGCAATAGTCACATCTGCACACCCTCTGTGGTGTCTCAAGCTGCCATGGGTCACACCGCCATGACTTCTTGTGAGATCATGAAGTGCAGCACTTGGGCCCACAACAACCAACCAGTGTCTCCTGAGAGGACTATCTAATTTGCCCTCCAAATAACAGAATACTGACTGATTAGGAAAAGAGTAAAGCCACAGGAGGATAAAGTGATAGTCTAATTCCATAGTGAAATTAACTGCAGGCAGTTCAAAGAAGCATTCCTACAAGTCTCCCAGAGAGAGTCAGTGCTGGAAAATGGCACCTAGCTCCTCTAAAACAACACAATACAAATAGCAATCAGCCCCAACGGCCTCAACAAACAAACAGGAGAAACAAAAGGCAATGGCAGAAGATGTCCTGAACCTAACAATGTACATAGAAGTAGACATTGATCTGCCACAGAAAGAAAATTTCAGAATTCTGCTTGGAGTCATACAGGCTATGAGGGAAACAATACAGAAAAAGGATGAAATGATAGAGGAGATAAAGTCTATACACCAAAGGGAAATACAAAATCTTAGGGACAAGATAACAAAAAGCAGTAGCAGACTCATGTAATTCGCTAATCGGCTGGAGGAGACAGAGAACCACACCAGTGACCAAGAGGACAGCCAAGCAGACTTTAACAAACTCAAACAAAATTCTAATGAGATCATAAGAGAAGCTGAAGAAAACCCAAGAGAAACTGATGCTATGAGAAAGAACAACATCAGAATAATTGGATTACTGGAAGAAGACAAAACAAAGAAGTCATCTGCAATAATTGTGAGAGAATTCTTGGAGGAAAACTTCCCCAGCTTAATGAATGAAAACCAGTCAACCATCCAGGAGGCTGAAAAAACAGCAGCTAGACTGAATCCCAAAAAGAAGTCACCAAGGCACATAATAGTTAAACTATCCAACTTTGAGGCAAAGGAGAAAATCATGAGAGCAGCTTGGGATGAACAAGCAATCACATATAAAGTTTCCTAAATAAGAATTTTCTCATATCTATCAGCGGACATTATAAAAAAGAGAGTGGAGTAATATGTTCCAAAGATTGAAGGAAACTAACACAAGGAAACTAACACAAGAATACTCTACCCAGCAAAATTATCTATCAAGATAGATGGAAAAGTAAGAGTCTTCCCAGATAAGGAACTACTCAAAGAATACATTAGAAGAAACCCAGCCCTACAAAAGCCCCTTGCTAAGACAGTATGGGCAGAAAAACAATACTTACCAAGCATAAATAAGAGACCACCACAGAGAACAACTCCACTCAGAGGGCAACAAAGAGCCCCCAAGATAGTATTAGCTTAAGGATGGAAAGAAGTCAAGGATGAAACACACACACACACACACACACACACACACCACAAAACACACTGATAAGAAAAGAAGGTAAGAAAACACCCGTCACAAAAGATATAAGATGACATTACAGAGTCCAGAGATGGAGTCCAGAATCTCAATGGACTGAACTCAGGCATTGAAAGACTGAGGCTAGCAAACTGGCTCAGAAAACACAATCCATCACTCTGCTGTCTATAGGAGACACATCTCAAGACTACAGACAAAAATAGATGGAAAATTAAAGGTTGGACACAGGCATACCAAATAGCAATTCAGAAAAATCTGGGGTTGCAATCCTAATCTCCGATAAAATTGACCTCAAAGTGTAAGCCATAAAAAGAGATAAGTAAAGACACTATATAATGCTCAAGGGAATGGTAGACAAAGAACCACTAAGCATTTTAAACACACATTCCCGGAATGAGAGACCCACTGAACCTAACACCCTCAAAGATACCCTAATTCAAAAAATCAGAAAGCAACAAGTGTTGGAGGGCCTATGGTGAGATAGGAACTCTCATCCACTGTTGGTGGACCTGTAGGTATGTACAGCCACTACGGAAATTGATTTGGTGAGACCTAATCATATGGAAATTGAGCTACCATATGACCCAGCAATCCCCCTACTGGGCATATACCCAGAAGAAGCAAGAAACAATCCACAGTCAGACACCTGTGCTCCAATGTTTATCTCAGCACAGTTCACAATTGCAAGGAGTTGGAAACAACCCAAATTTCTAACAACAGACAATTAGATTAAAAAAAACTGTGGTACATATATACAATGGAGTACTCTACACACTAAAATTAGTGATGAATACATGAAGCACATCATCACATGGGAAGAACTGGAGGAAATCACGCTAATTGAAGTAAGACAAGCACAAAAGGACAATACAACATGAGTCTACTGAGGTAAGCTTAAAAAAATACAAAAGGGGCATAGGGAAAAAAACTGCTGTATATAGAAATTCCTGTGGTGAAGATTAGGAAGGGGCCAGACCAATGACAAGGTTTTCTATTCCCATAAAGTGTTATAGCCTCAGACCAGAGGATTTACACTGGTACAGACAGGAACTGAAAACACTGGAAATCCAGAACAGATGATCCCCTCAGGACCAGTGGTAAGAGTGAAGACATCAGGAGGGTGGAGGAAAGGTAGGAGAGAAGGGGGACAATGATTACACGGATCTACATATAACCCCCTCCTAGGGGGACAAATAGCAGAAAAGTGGGTGAATGGAGATGTCGGACGGTGTAAGACATAACAAAATAATAGTAACTTATAAATTATCAAGGGTTCATGAGGGAAGATCACAGGGAGGGAGGTGAAAAAATGAGGAACTGATACCAATGGCTAAAGTAGAATGCAAATATTTTGAGAATGATGATGGCAATAAATGTACAAATGTGCTTGACACATGGATGGATGTATGGATTATGATAAGAGTTGTACCAGATGCCAATAAAATGTTTAAAAAGAAAAAAAAACTTACCTGAAGATCTAATTATATATTTTTTCCAGTGTTTGTAGGTTTTTGTTGGAGGTGGTGGTTTTAAAATTATGCTCTGCATAAGCTTTCCATCCTCCTAGCATCAGTTCTATTTATTCTTTTCTTTTTATTTCAATCATTTGAGGAGTCTTAAATATTTTTCCATATCTATTCTAGGGGGAAAAAAGAGTCCTTGGAGCTTTGTGTTCATGGGTAGGACTGGATGACTAATAGACTTCATGTTGGGTGATTGGGATGTGAGTCAGGATAAAGAAAGATCTTTGCTTTAGGGCTATTCAATTTGCTTTTTCAAAACTACGTAAGCTGTTTGGGTACAAGAAGTAGAATTTGACTAGTAAAACCTCAGCACAGCATGTGGAGTGGGAGCTATGGGGTAGCATGTGGATTTTAATCAGTTTCTCTGTTCCGAGATCCAAATGTCTTCGCACTCTTTGGTCTCCTTGTATTCGAGTTCAAAATGTGTTTTCTCTGAACAGGCTGACTAGATTTCCTGCAACAGTCCCTCTGTCTCCAGCTTAATCTGTGACCGCTCCACCACCGACTATCCTCAAGACATTTAAAGACGTCTCTCATTTTCTGATGCATCTGCTCTTGTATTACATCATACAAGGCCTTCTATGTTACTGTTGGAAATTATTGCAAGAGTAGAGGAAAACGTGATGGATAATTTCACAATGCTTATACATCTAGCCCCATTTCTATTTAATCAACCTTAAAAAACAAACAAACATTTTACTGTGTTGTTGGTGACAGGTGATACAGCTAATCAAGCTCCAATTTGACAAATTTAATACAAATCATTCCGCACAATTTCTACTGTGTGTCAGTATTTTCATTATTTCCATGATGTTTGATATACTTCTTTTGATCTAGCTTCCCCGCCCCTCCCTGCCTTCTCATCTTTGCTTTGAGGAAGATATTGACTATAAATAGTCTCCTATTGTTTAAGAAGGCACTTTCCTCATAGGTGATTTTTTAATCTAAAATACGAATCTATTATTGGCTGGGAAGGACCCTCCAGTAGGGGTTCAACTCCGTCTTGTAGAGTATCTTAGAGGGACAGCTTTGGAGATTCTTCTAGAGACTATTGGTTCAGTAAGTCTAGCTTGTGTTGGGAATTTTAGTTTTGCTTTTATTTTCTCACATTCTATTCAGGCCCCCCCTAGGTGTCCTTCATTGAGAAGCAGGGAGTCATGGCCAAGCACCATCTAGTTCTTTTGGTCTCGGGCTGGAAGAGGCTGAGCTGTTTTTCTTGAAGACTCATATCTCCTTTGAGTCTTTGGTTTGTTTTATTGGGCTTTGCTCATCCAGGCCAGTAGTTGTACCTTAGATGGTTACATGCAAACGTTTAGAACTGCTGATGCTACTTACACAAGTAGGATGTTATAGATGATCTTTTTGAGCTACAGTATGTCGATTGATAGAATTATCCCACCCAAGACCATGGTAAATCACCATTGTTAATATGTTGCTTTATTTACTTCCAACCTTTTGTGTTTGTCAAAGAAGTTGTAGATTCAGGTGACCTATTTTGTTACCCATGCCATTTTCCCTCCCAGTGTGACCAGTGTTCTGACTTTGGTGTTTTTTACCCTCATGCACATTCTTATATATTTGTTGAATGTATGTCATGCACTGTACACACTGCTGCGATAAATGTCTCATGTATTGAGTTTCACTGGAGCAGGTTGCCTCGTCTTTCTTTCGGAGAGCATCTAATGAGCTTAACCCATGGACCTTGCAGTGAACTGGCTACTGCTTTGTCTGACAGTCAGTACCTAAAAAGCTTCTTCTACTTTTATATATAACCTCCTTATACATTATATATAAAGGTATCCAAATGACCTTTCAAACTGTAATCTTTTAACATTGTTTTGAGAAATAACAGTGTTGATACATGCCATTTTACATATTATTTATTTAACCATTCTCCTGTCAGTAGAGATTTAATTCCCACCCCCCACCCCCAATTTTTTACTATTGTATGTAGTAGTCATCTGAAAACTCCTTTCTCTTTAAAGCAGCACTGGCTTGTGTTTTGCAATAAAGTTTATGCCCAGATTAGGTTTCCACATCATCATTTCTCTATTGGTTTAATCTGACATGTGCCCACGCTTTTTCATTTGTCAGCAACTGAGTTCTTGACCTCTGACTGGTTCATCTTTGTTGCAGAGCATAGGTTCCCAAACTTAGTTCCCTACCACACTCTTTTCAGGGGAAAAAATCACTCAGTTCCTCCTGGGCAATGAAAAATATTGTACTATAGTCTATAATCAAAGATAAAGTATAGATCTGTATTTGGGGGGCCCTGGCCCCTGGATTATCCTGGTGCCTCTCAGGGAGTGATAGTGCCCATTGTAGGAAACACTGTTTCAGAGTAATTCTTGATCACTGGTCATCAAAAGGTATTTTAAATGAGTGAATTATAGAGGATATTTATTTTTCTTTTATGAACCAATTTATTACTTTACTAAAAAGTAACATCAGGTGATAGTTTGGGTTCAGTTTTCATGAGTATAACAAAAACCAAAACATTCAAGCAGAAAACCCCACTGAACTCTCTGTCAATCTCATTCGATCCTGCCTCATAGCAATCCGATAGGACAGGACAGAACTGCCTCAAGAGCATCGGACAGTACCTCACTGCAGGAATAGACAGCTCTGCCTTTCTCCCACAGCGAGGCTCCTGGTTTTGAACCATGGACCTTTCCATTAGCAGCAGACTGATAACCTGCTGTGACACTAGGCTCCCTTCCAGAATATATCAGGGTGCTAAGCTTTGAGGACCCTCTAGTCTCAACTAACCCATTAAGTCTAGGTTTTGTAAGAATTTGAGCCCTGTTTCACAATTTCCTCTCATTCTGTCAAGATCCAATTTCTGTCCCTGATCAGAGTTGTCAGTTGTGGTTCCTGGCTTGTGTGGACTGTCAGTTCTGCAGACTGGTTTCTCATCTGAATCTTGGTTTCCTTGAAGTAGAGACTGGAAGTATCTTCCCCAGCTGCTCACAAGCTTTTAAGAGCCCAGATACTACTGGCCTGCATCAAACTAGGTTGTGGATCATACACTTTAGGAACTATGCTATGTCAATTGACTAAGTTGCCTTGTCAGACTATGGTCCTAAGCCTTGAAACCCTGAAAACCAATATCACAAGGTGTTTGATTATGTCTGAAAAGTATTTTTAACTACTCCCCCTATTTTATTTATTACCTATTTGAATTTATATGCATAAACCCAATACCAGGGGACTTTAAAAAGATCATGGAAAAATGGAATTAGCACCTTAAACAACCAATGATGATTTGATATGTAAACTAACACCCAACTCACAATAAAAAATTAGAGAAAATGTAAAAGAGAATGAAAATGTCATGTAATATTTCCCTAATTTGAAGCTGTCTTGTATATGGACACATATGCATACTTATAACATAATGCAGACATACATATATATGTAACCATACATTTAACTTTGTTTGTTTTTGCAAAATAATATGTCACAGTATTTACCAAAAATGTCCTTTTCTTGTGTACTTCTTAGTGACATTGACTTTGGTACAGCTGTAGACATTTCACCTACTTTCTCAAGACATCAAATGCCCACTGTACTGTCTAAACTAGTTCTAAGTTTGGAAGATAGCTGGCAGAAAGAGAACCACACTTGTGTCCATTCCCAAGAAAGATGACCCACCTAGTGAACAAAGTATCAAATGGTATCATTAAGATCACATGCAGGTTACAATTTGCTGAAGAGTACTAACAACAGCACACACTCACAGGGAGCTGCCAAACAGGCTGGATTCAGAAGAATATTTTGCATCTCATTGCTGACATCAGATGAATCTTGGCTGAAAGGAGAAAATACCAGAAAGATATGTATTACATTTCATTGGCTAGGTAAAGACATTCAACTCTGCAAATCATGAGAAACTATGAACATTGAACACTGAGAAGAATGGGAATTCCAGAACACTTCATCGTGCTCATGCTGAACCTGCACCTGGGGGAATGCTGAGTGGTTTAAAAATAGGAAAGGTGTATACCCGGGTTGTATTCTCTTACCATGCTAATCCAATTAGCATAGGGAACAAATAATCCAAGAAGTTGGACTGTATGAAGGACTCTGCATCAGGATTAGAGGAAGGCTTATTAACAACCTGTCATTTGTAGATAAAACAATCTCTTTTTTTTTTTTGCCACTACCTTCCCCCTGGTAAAACAATCTCGCTTGCTGAATGTAAGGAGAGCTTGAGGTACTGGTTGATGGAAGTCAGTCTTCAGTGTGGTTTGCAACTCAATGTAAAGAAAGCCCAAATCCTCACAACATGACAATTGGACAGCATTATGACAAATGAAAAAATAAATTGAAGTTGTCAAATATTTCATTTTTCTTGGATACATAACCAGTACTCATGGAGGTAGCAACAAAGAAATCGAATGACATACTACATTGGGCAAATCTTTAAAGTGTTAGCAACCTCTTTAAAGTGTTAAAGAGCAAAGAAATCACTTTGAGAACCAACATGCACCTGACTCAAGTCAGGGTATTCTCAATCTCCTCATCTACATGTGAAAGTTGGACAATAAGACTTCAGAATCGATACATTTGAATGATGATGTTGGTGAAGAATATTAAAAATAATGTAGACTGTTAAAAGACCACACAAATCAGTGTTCACAAAAGCACAGTGCTAATGTTCCTTAGAAGTAAGGATGGCAAGACTTTGTCTTATACACATCGAACATATTCTCCAGAGGGAATAGTTCCTGGAAAAGGCTAACATACTTTGTAAAGCAGGTCAGTGGAGGAGAGGAGGACCTTCAATGAGACGGACTGACACAGTGGCTGCAACAAAGGGTGCAAACGTAACAGCAAGTGTGTGACAGGCAGAGGGACGGTCAGTGTTTTGTTCTGTTGTACTTAAGAGCACAATGAGCCAGCAGCAACTTGATGGCACCAGACAAGAACCACAAGAAACTTAAGAGTGATTGTCCCTCTCCCCTCTCATCCATGCCTGATAGCCACTTATTGATGTTGGACTCTGTATGGTATGCTTGTTCTTATCTTTTTATAAAAATGAAATAGTATTTTACTTAATGCAATATCTATTCTGTTGACTAATTTCATTCAATATAATGTGCTCTGGATTAATCCAATTATAAGACAAGCTATTTGGGGGACTCCTCAATGTTTTTCACGACTGTGTAGTATTTTGTTGTCTGATGTACCACATTTGATTTGTCCATTCATTCTTTGATATGGACACTTAGATTGACTCCATCTTTTTGCTACTGTGAATAGTGGTGCAGAGAACCCAGGTCTGTGTCTCTTCTATTAGAATTCTGGGATGCATACCAAGAAGTGGGATTGCTGGGTCTTTAGATTTGAGGGGGCTTATAAATGCACATGGAAAAGTCCATTCTCTTTTCACTCCATTTTTCATGAATGTTTTGAATCCCTCTCACAGTCCTTTTTTGAGGAAATGCATATGACTTTTCATAATGGTAATACCATTTTCCAGTATCTCTAGCAGAGGATATGAGTTTCAATCATCTTCCATCCCTCACACTGATTTACTTCTGTTGTTGTTTTTATCAATGACATTTAACAGGGGTGAGATGGTACCTCACTTATTTGTATCCTTCTAAGACCAGTGATCATAAGCATCTTTTCATAAAAAGATGAATGGTTGAATATTCTCTTTGGTGAAGTGTCTGTTCATACCCTTTGCCCATTTTTAACAGTTTTAATGACATATAATTCATGTATCATACATCTCAATAGTTTAATCATATTGCCAAGGGCTATTTATCTACTTGTTGAAGTCATGTTTCCCATGTATTTTAGATATTAGAGCTTTATGAATTATATCCTTATCCAATGTTTTTATCTACATCTGCAGACTTTTAAAAAATCCTTGTGATAAAGTTTCTTGATGAGCATTATTAAATATTTAAATTGTATGATGTTTCTGCTATAGGCTGAGTATTCTTGTGCCTTTCTCTTTGAGCATCTGTGCAAGAACTTCTCCAGACACACATGCTATTTCCTAACATAGATGTTTTCTCCAAGCACAGGAAATGTTAGCAAATTGCTCTCCAAAGTAGACATCATGAAGTCCCATGCAATGTGGGAGGCTTTCTTGTTCCACATGTCTGTGTGTAGTCCATATTGTGAGATGTCTCCATATTTGCCAACCTCCCTGGTGTGAAATGGTGCTTCACCTGATTTCTCCTTCTTAATGACAGTCATGTTGGCATTCAGATTTCCTATCTGAGGATTAAATATACCAATTTTTTATTGTGTTTTTATCTTTATTTTAGAAGTCTTGCTATCTTTCGGACATTGCCAGCTTTTTGCAGACTGTAGATTGTACTATGACATCTGGGGCCCTGGTGGTGCAATGGTTACGCACTTGACTGGCACCTGAAAGACTGACAGTTCGAATCCGCCCAGTGGAAAGAAGACTTGGAGTTCTTAGAGCCAAGAACACTTTATGAGGCAGTTCTACTTGATCACATGGGGGTCATGTGGAGTCTGAATCAGTTTGATGCTACCCAACAGCAACAACTTGTAGTTCAGACAATTTAGACTTCAGAATTATAATTTAACAAAATCTCCCTCGTTAGCTTCACCTTTTCTGAGCTGAGAAATTCTTCTCTGGACTCGGAGTCCTGGGGTGGTGAGTGGTCACACTGGGCTGGTAGCTGCAAGGTTTGTCGTTTGAAACCACCCAGAAAGTCTGTGCCCTACTTCTGGAAAGAGCACCGGTTTGGGAAACTCATGGGTGCAGGTCTGCCCTGTCCTACCGGGTGGGTCACCTCTGAGTCGGAAGTGACTCGATGGAAATGTGATTTTTGAGTTTTCTCTAGACTGAAACCATAAAGTATTATCTTATGTCATCGTTTTCTATATTTTCTTTTAATATTTAGGTATTTTATTCCCCCAACACTGATTTTTCACATGCGATGTAAAGCGCGGGTCTTGTTTTACTTTTTCTTTATGGGTGTCTAACTGTCCAGCACCATTTACTAAATAACTCTCCTCTGTTCAATAACTCACACTGTTATCACTGCTCAATGAAAAGTTTCCACGTGTGAGTCACAAACTTCTTTTCTTCCCTAACGAAATACCTCATAGCTTTATGTTTTGATAGTTCACAGGGGCTATCTACTGATTATAGTTTATTGTTTCAAATTATTCTCAACTATCCTTTCCCCTTTGATCCTCCATATGAATTCTTAGATAGGATGTCAAGGACCAGAAAAAGTTTTGTGTGGAATTTTGCACATAAAAACATGGGACTACTTACAACTTTTTGATATTGTAGTTCATCATTTATGAATACAACATGCTCTTTAATTGATTTAGATTTTTAAAATAAATTTTCATAAGGTTTTATAATTCTCTACTCAATGTATTGCACTCTTTTGCTATGTTTAATTTTAGGGAGCATTGTTATGTTGTTATGTTGCTATTTGTTGCTGGCAACTGAATTTGTTCTGTAATTGCACTCAGAAACTTTGCCGACCTCTGCTCTAAATTCAAGTATCTAACCTCTAGTTTTCCATGGATTTTATGTAAATAAACTAACCAATGACAGATTTGTTTTTCTCTCATAATGTCGTCCCTCTCCTCCCTCTCCCTTTATGAGCTCTCCTCCTTCTTTTTCCGCCTCTCTCCATTTTTCTCTCTTTCCTCTGTTTCTTCTCCGACATCCCCTAGCTTGATTTGATTTATTGCAGCAGCAGTGACTTCTAGCATGAGGTTTAATGGGAATGTGGTTGTTGTATCCGTAGCTTGCTCCTATTTTAAAGAAACATGCTTTCATCGTTCACTATTAAGTTTCATATTTACTATAGGCTTGAGCACCACCTTTTTGTATTGAATAAAGGCAATTCCCTGATTGTCTTGGTTTGTTAAAAGGTGCTTTTCTCTGAGTAAACACTCCACATCGCCTTAACATGCTGACATGAGGTGGTGGCAGTGTTAAGTTCTGAGACATAACCTTGAGAGCGGGAAGTAACTTGTCATTCCTATAACTTTCTACTGTACCTTGAGGAAATTACTTGGTAAACAACTTCAAAGAACACTGTTGTTTTGCTTGGTTAAGGGTTTTTACTTAATGCTTATGAAGCCAAGCCCCAAATAATGCTCAAAATAAACTTTAGAATCATGAATTTTCTACCTCCAGTCACGTGAGGGTTTGTCTCATGCTTCTTTTGAAGTCAGCTGTACCCAATATAATGATTATGTACTTTGTAATGCAAGCTGCAATAGCAAAATTACAGAAACACGTGCCACCTCCTACCAATCAGATGTACCCTTGCTTTGTTTTACAGCCATGCCTGAATGATCTCTACTGCTAACTGCATTTCCACTGAAGTCCCTTGAATATTCGTATAAAAGGTCCCTGAGTGATCTCCACCTGGATCACTTGGTCTGTAACCTCAGGATCTTGTGATTCCCAATTGACACATTTCTTAGCCTTTCAGTAGAAGCGCTTTACTTTAAATTCCAGTCAGACTGTGCTGCTTTGCTCCACACCACCCCCGCAAATTAGTGGAGAATTAAAATACTCTTATGGATTGAACGTGTTTCTTCTCTTTGTTCACATCCAGTAATCAGATAAAACGAGGGGCTGAGAAACAGTAGCTCCGCACAGTGGATTTTGAAGACTGGCTTTCTCTGCCCCAGTCCTGAAGCATCCACCCCCCAGGGCCTTAGAGTCCTTAATCAGAGACCCTGTCGCCAGGCGCTGAGGGGTGGCTCCTATTCACACGACCCACGTGCCACAGAAGGACACGCCCTTGGGTCCTGCACCCCCACACATGTGTTATGCTTGAGCCCCTCGCGTCGGCTTCTGAGTCATTCCATATCGCCAAGGCTCTTCCTCTGGTTCACGCATGCCCTTCTACTTGACCAAGCATGATGGCCCCTTCCAGCGACTGGTCCCTCCTGAGCCCGTGTTCAAAGAATGGACATTGCTGCCATTCTTGCTTCTAAGGAGCAGACGTTCTGGCTGTGCTTCTCTTTCCAAGACAGATTTGTTTGTTCTTTGGGGAGTCCATGGTACCTTCCATATTCTTCGCTAGCATAACAACTCAAAGGCATCCCTTCTTTTCCATTCTTCCGTATTCGGCATTCAACAGTCACATGCATAGGAGGCAACTGACAACCCCTTGGCTGGGACAGGTGCACCTTGGTCCTCAAAGTAACAGCCCTGCTCTTCCTCGCCAGCACATCGGAGAAAGTTTGTGCAGCAGATTACCCAATGCAATGCACTGTGTGATCGTGTGACTGTGGCTTCCTGAGTGTTGGTTGTGGAGCCATGCAAAATAAAACCCTTGGAAACAGGGCTACACCCTGAGCTGCTAACTGCAAGGCCGACAGTTTGAAATCACCGGCAGCTCCAAGAAAGAAAGGAGAGTTTTCCTATTCTCATAAGCAGTTACAGCCTTGGAAATTCCTAGCGTCAGTTCTCCCTGTTCTGTTAGGGCTCTACAAGACAGAACTGAGTACACGATAATGGACTTTTCATTGATAAATTGAGGGTGATAGTATTCCTAGTCTCAAAAAAACCCCAAACCACTGTCCTCAAATTGTTTCTGACTCATAGTGACCCTGTGTAGAATTCTCCAGAATGTAAATCATTAGAAGAACCGGTATATTGTCTTTCACTGACCTAGAGGTTCTCCTAGGACATTTGAAAAGACTAAGCGACCTAGGTGATATAAAATACAACAATGCTTGGTACAGCTCAAAAAATATTGTTAAGTGCCATCAAGTTGGCCAGAATCATGACCAATTATGGATCGATGGTGTTTTTGTCAGCTGATTTTCAGAAATTGACCGTTAGGCTTGGCTTCCAAAGCAATGCTAAGTTTCTGCCCAGCGATAGCCACTGTGTATATGCTGCTCTGATGACTAGTCTAACCCCCAACCCCTTTCCTTTGTGCTGGTTTGGCCTACATCTATATTCACTTGTTTCAGCGTGAAGTGGGAAGGAGATCTGTTTGATTCTACCCTCTTAGCTCTCTGCTACTCCCAGTGCAGGTCCTGGGCAAGTAGAGCTAGCCTCGCCTGGGGGTTGATAGAAATGTAAGCCTTCAAGCTCTGTTCTGGACTCCCTGGGTTAGAACTGTCCTTTTAATGGGTGATTTAATTGCATGTTTGAGTTTGAAAAACCTTAGTTTAGAACATTTTGTATAAAATAAATTCTGTCACTGAATGTTTGGTAGACCTTCCCTGTAATACCAGATGGGACTGATTTTTGTTTGTTGTAGCTATTGTAGGTAAATTTTGTTATACAATTTCTCTAATGATTATCATGTAATTATGATTGTTTTAAATTTCTTCTGGCTACATCTTGGTTTTGCTTGTTTGTGGGTCTAGAAAACCATCTGCTTTATGTGTGGTTCTCAGAGCACTTATAAAAGGACGCTGGCATTTAGCAGGGTCTGACCTGATCTAACATCAAGAGGAGGGGTGTGAATTGCCATTAGCCTCGGTTCAACGATGCCTCCTATGAGGTCAAGGTCAGACAGACCTTCACTTCCTAACTTCTCCATTTCTGACACTAGCCTTTTCCCTCACAGAACTTTCTAGTTCTAGGCTGTGTCTAATAGTTGGTTACAGTGACCACACATAACTCACAGACCATAATCACAATTATGCAGCTTATGAGAAAGTCATAATTCAGGTTACAGCTCAGGATCAACTTGAAATTAACAAGACACAGAATATAGTTCAACACTCAGGATGACTTCCAATCAAGACAGGTCTCCACTGCTCAGCAATGCATACTACTCAATCATTTTAGGCAGAATGATAACTGTATGGCCATAAGGGCCACATATAAGCCCATTGCACTGTAAACACTTATTAATTTCCTAGGATTTAAAAAAATTATCTACTGCATTGGGAGTTCTAGCTCCCTTTTCCACTTCAGTCCTATTTCTTTGTAAGCTCTCTCCTTTGCTGATCTATCTCAATCCTCTCAGATTTTTGTCTGTTTCATTAGTCTTTTTCAAGCACCAACTTCTCTATTAACTTTCGTTAATTTCTACCTTCATATTTATTATTTTTGTTTTCTTTCTAACTTACTCAGATAAGCTATGTCTTCCTTTTCCAACTTTTAAAGTTGAACCCTTAACTTACTAACTCTTTAATCTTTCTTTTTTATGACTTAAGCATTTAAAACACCATAGTTGCCATGGTTTTGATATGTAGTATTTTCATATTATTTTAGATCAAAATGTTTTCTAAGTTGCATTTTTATTTTTTCTTTAATTCATGAGTTATTTGACTGTGCTTTCAAGTGTATGATACAGGATAACTTTAAGAGACTTAACGATATATATAATTTAAAATACATTGTGGGTCAAATACATGGTTGGTTTGATATTAGTTCTTTGGTTCTTGTTGAGATTTGTTTTAAAATCCTGTACTTAGTGACTTTTATAAATGTTTTATGTGTACTTGAAAATAATGTTCATTCTCTGATTGTCAGGTTCAGCTCAAGCTTGGTTGCATTTTTCAAACCTTTTATCCATACTCATTTTACCTGCATAATCTATCAATTACTGAACAACTATATAACATTATCATGATAATTTTAAATACAAAAATGTTCCTTAGAAATTTTGATGTTATATATTTTAAAACCACATCATTGGCCTTACACAATTTTACAATGATTATTTATGCATAAAATAGCTTTAATATTACATAGTGCATTTCTCTAAACTTAATAATTAAAACTATGCTGATATACAACAAAATATTTCTGTACCAGAGTTCTTTGAATGGATATGCAACCTGCATCTATTTTTTCAGCTTTTTACATTCAATTTAATTTTCTGTGTCTTTGCTTATAGAGTTTGTAACATGTAAATATGAAGGAGTTCAGAAGTCAATGGAAAAATCCCATTATCTTTTAATCTCACTCTTCTATGAACTTTGTGAAGTCCCCTCATAGCACACAGCTTTAAAAAAATCCAATCTGATCATCTTTATTTTAACAGGAGAATCTAGTCAGTTTGTGTTTTGATGGTATGTTGGATTCAATGCTACAACTTTATTTTGCAATTATTGCACTCTCACACCTAACAGTTCTCATCGGTGGAGGACCAGGCAGGGGGTTTTCTTCTGTATCATGGAGTGCTGGGAATTGAAATGGACTCCAGGACACCTCACAAAATAGCAGTATACTCTGTGCTCTAGTTAATGTGTTGTTAGGACAAATTTCCCCCAAACATAGCAAGGTAAGCAGCCATTTATAAGGCTCACAGATTCTGTTGGGCAGGAATTTGGGCAAGGTTCAACTCTACCTCATCTAGGGTCTCTTCTAGAAGACTCTAAAGTTTGTAGGCTGGAATTGCCTGAGAACTTGGTCATTCACAGGGTTCATGTGGTCTGTTAGCTCGACCTACACGCACCCTCTTGCTATGGCAGAGAATCTCTATCCTCAGTATGGTGGCCAAGTGACAAGGAGAGAGAAGAAAGTGGAAACCACCTTATCTTTTCAGATCTAGCCTCACAAAGCACACAGCAGTACTGCCACCAGACACAATCTGTTTGTACAGGTGGTGAAAAGTCCTGCCCAGCTTCAAAGCAAGGGTAATAGATGGGGAGTGGCAAAGTTCTGGATGAGCATGTGGTATTAGCAATATTGTCATGGACATTTCCAGAAAAATAGAATCTACCACACCCTGCTCTGTACTTGCTTCATTTTCCTTCTTTCCCATCTTCTATTGGAATGATTCAAGGAGCTCTGCTGGTGGAATGTATTAGGTCTTGGCCTGCTAACCTCAGAGTTCAACCCTGTTGAAGGTGAGAGATGAGATTTCCACTCCCATTAATATTTACCGTTTCAGAAACAGACAGGAACAGTTCTCCTCTGTCCTGTAGAGGGACTGTGATTCATAATCCACTTGCTAGCAGTTAAGTTTGCCTTTTTAAAAAACTGGAATGATTGAGGCTTTAAAAGTTATTCTTTTTTATTTTTATCTTTGTTTTTTTGGGCATCACTGCTCTCTGGTGGTGGGAGTAGGAGGACCAGCCTTTGCTCCTCTGGAGTCACTGCTGGAATTGAACCTCTATCCCAGTGGGCCGCAGTCCTGCACACAACCACTACGCCACTGGGGCTCAGCCCTTAAAAGTTATTCTTTTGTACTTTTTACTGCTTTGAAAATTATGCATTCTATTTAAACTCTTTTCATCCACATTCTTAAATATTTTGCATATGTTTTAACATAAAATTCAAAGTCAGTATCTTTTTATCAAGCAAAACAAGGATCTTAGAACTCCTTATTCGACCCCCATCCCTCTTGTTCCAGTTTATATATTATGCATTCTTATTTAGCTCCATTTTTATTTACATTACTCAAATTAGTTATCATTATTATTGTTGCTTGTGTGTGTGTTTTATAATCTTGTTTTGTTTCAGTGGACTGATATATGCGTGTGTGTGTGCGTGTTTCTCACAGCATGTCCATCCAGCACAGTAGAATTTTCAGCATAGATCTGTAGCTAAAAGCTTAATATTTGTATACCTGAAAATGCCTTTATTTCATCTTTGCTTTTGAAAACATGGTCAGCTATGTATAGAATTTTCTGGTAAATCCATATCCTGATTAGCTTCAGGCATTACATGTAGGTCTTTGTCATGAGCATGTGTTCCATTGGTCTAGACTCCGCACTGCCAAAATGGAAGGTGCGGTGCTTTCTTCCCACTATGACCCACACCCATGTCTTTCTCTCCACACCAACCTTCACATCTGCCTTTGCTTCTTTCCTAAGTCCGGGTACCTCGGGCACCAATTCTTTTTTTTAGCTAGATTTAGCATCTTGTTGTTTTTTTTTTAATTTTTTTTTTTAATTTCAAATTTTTAAATTTTTTTTAATTTTAGTTTTAATTTAAAACTTTTTTTTAAATTTCAAAAGCAATATAGTTATAGAACTTATTATTTTGGCAAATCTACTGCTTCTATCTCGTAGTGACTTAAAAATATTTTCACATTTCACTTTGATGACTTAAAGATATTGACAAATCCCAACACCCAGCCCCAGTGAATTCACACCCATCTTCCCTCAGGAGACTCTCAGTCTGAGTCTTCCTCAGCAAGTCACCACCCATTCATCTCTTTTCCATCTGATGACAATTGGTTAGTATCTTTTTTTTTGTGGACATCACTGCTCTCTCGTGACCGTGGGATCTACCCAGCACTGCTCCTGAGAGCTGCCGCTGTATTTGAACTGCCAAGCCCGTGGGCCACGGTCCCGCACTCAACCACTTAGGCCAACCGGAGCTCAACCCAGTATCTTTTAGAGGATGTTGTCAATTTAGAGGATGTTTTCTCAATTCTTATGAGTTCATGTCTTTTTAAAGGTCTTTATTTTCAGTTTAGTGGAGATTTGAAAATAGAGAAAATAAACACATATGTTGAATATAAATATCCAGTTTCTTTCCAAATTAACTTGTCTACTTTCTAGGCCCGTAACACACCACCTCCTCAGAAGTTAGCAAGCACAACAGAGACGAAACTCCCGGTCAAACTGAGTCCAGATACACTCTCCTGCATTTTACTCTAGTATTGCTTTTCCCATTAATATTCTTAAAACTTTAGTCTTTTGATTTCTCCCTTCTTTAATCTAAAGATCTGAAGTTACACTTCCTAACACTATTAATCTACCCTTTAGTTTCACCAAACTGGTTTATCATCAAACCTGTTCACTCCTTCTCATCCTCATAAAACCAAAGACTGACACCAATCTTATTTGCTTTTTAAATCTTGTCTATCAAATATTAGTACCCATGCCTTCATTGCTGCAAAGCAGCAATTTTTCGGGCCTGTAACCCCTTCCTTTAACCAACCAAATAACACAACCCAATTCCTAACATTAAAAAAAATTATATACTGCCCCTTTCACTCTCCCCCAATGCTTCCTCCCCCGCTCTCTGAACTCTCCCCCAAAACCCTATTTAACACTCTCTCCCAGATACTTAGTAGAAACTGTCTATCACACCTCTCCTGTACCACCTACAGAGTCAACCACTCCCACATCACACCACCTACCTAACATGTCTAATAGCAACTGCAAGATGTCAAGGAAACAGCAGAAGATATTGATGCACACACAAAAATACAAGAGAAAAATAACCAAACAACCAAATTCCAAACACACATAAATGTAATGCCTGAAGTTGAACAGGATATGGATTTACCAGAAATGGAATTTAAAAGAATAAAGACAACATTCATGCAACGGCTGAAGGAAGAGAATAAGAGAAAAAAAAGAAAAACGATAGAGAAGCTAGTAACCTCACTAGAGAAACTTCAAAGAGAAACACAAAAATCAAGCACTCCAATTGCAAATTAAACAACATTATGAAGGAGCAGAGCGACACTATAAAAGAACAGAGAAACAGAATTGAAGAGATGGAAGCTGGAATTAGTGAGCTAGAAGACAAATCTATATATTCCAACCTAAAAGTTAGCAAAAAATGCAAGAGATGAGAAAAACACGAGAACACATGAGACACAATAAAGAGTAACATCTTATAGGGATTCCAGAAGGGAGAGAAGCAAAGAAATCCATACAGAGAATAGCCCAAGAGGTCCCACAAGAGAATTTTCTCAATGTCTAAATGAGGAAAAGGTAAGTATTAAGGAAGCCAAGAGAACCCCAACCAGGATAGATCCCAAAAGGAAAACCCCCTGACATATTGTAGTCAAGATGTCTAACATCAATGACAAGGAAAAGGCTTTAGGAACAGCCAAAGGAAAAAGACAAATTATATACAAATGGTGAGGAATTAGAATAACCTCAGATTTCTCAGTAGAAACCATGTAGGTAAAAAGACAATGGAGTGATGTACTTATATGCAGAATATTGGAGGGGGGAAAAAGCTGTCAACGTAGATTCCTGTATCCAGCAAAATTACCAATCAAATATGATGATGAAATAAAAGTATTCAAAGACAAGGAGAGACTAAAAAAATTCACAAAAACAAGACCACCACTACAAAAAGTACTCGATGAAGTACTCTGGCCAAAAAATCAACAGCAACAACACATACACCTGAAACCAACATACAAGATTCTTTACAAAAACCAATGTACACACAGACCAACACTCCAACCAAGGAAATAACACAAGAAGAATAAAGAAACTAAACACAACACACAAACACACAAACAGCATGCACATGTATAAAGCAAAATGGCAGTAACAAAAACATGCACAGCAATAATTTCACTGAACTAAGTGCACCAGTAAAGAGACAGAGTAGCAGAATGAATAAAACACAAAATTCATCAATTTGCTGCATACAAGAGAGATACCTCACAAAGACATGAACAGATTAAAAATCAGAGCTGAACAAGAACATACCAAGCCAACAACAACCAAAAAGGTAGTAATAGTAATCTCCAAGAAGATAGACTTCAAGGCAAGCTACATAATAAGAAGTAGGAATGGTCACTGCAAAATGATAAAAGGAACCACTGCTCAGGAACCCATCTATGCACCCAATGAACGACCCTTAATCAAATCCTCAGAGAAATGGAAAAGGATATAGACACATCTACAATAAATAGCAGGATACTTTAATTCACCACTGTCAAGGAAGGACAGAACATCAAGGAAAAAACTCATCAAAGACACAAGCAAGTTCAATAACACAATCAATAAAAAAAGACCTCATAGACATTTACAGAATGCTTCATCCAACCACCAACAAGTATATGTTCTTTGCCAACACCCATGGAACATCCTCAAGAATAGACCACGTTCTAGGCTACACATCATGCCTTAACAAATTCAAAAAAATTGCATTCCTACAATCTCTTTAGACCACCAAACTATAAAATTGGAAATCAGCAATAAAATGTTGAACAACATAATATTTAAAAATGACTGTGTAACAAAGCAAATGAAGGAATGTAAGCATTCCTCGAAAGATTTGTTGTTGTTGTTGTTGGCGTTGTTAGGTGCCATCAAATTACTTATGACGTATAGCAACTGTATGTACAACAGAACAAGAACCACCAGATCCTGGCCCGTCCTCACAGCTGTTCTTATCTTTGAGTTCCTTGTTGCAGCCACTGTGCCAATCCGTCTTTTCCAGGAGGAGGCTTCCTCTGTTTACTGCCTTTCTACTTTCTACTTGCATGATGCCCTTTCCAGGGACCAGTCTCTCCTGACAACATGTTGACAGTACTTGAGACGAAGTCCCACTGTCCTTACCTCTTAGGAGCATTCTAGCTTTGCTCCTCCCTAGACAGATGTGTTTGTTCTTTTGACAGTCTGTGGTTCTTTTAGTAGTCTTCACCAGCACCATAATTCAAGTGCATTGATTCTTCCATGGTCTTCCTTATTTATGTCCAATTTTCACATGCAAACGCCAGGGCTTGGGTCAGGCACACCTTAGTCTTCACAGTAATAGTCTTGCGTTCCAACACTTTAAATAGGTTTTGTGCTGCAGATTTACTCAATGAAATGTATCATTTGATCGCTTGCCTGCGGCTTCCATGAACATTGATTGTGCAGCCAAGCAAGATGAAATCCTTGACAACAGCAGTCTTCTGTCCATTTATCAGGCTACCTATTGGTCCAGTTGTGAGGATTTTGACTTTCTTTACATTGAGTTCTAATCCATCCTGAAGGCTCCATCCTTGATCCTCCTCAATGTGTTCCAGGGTGGGAAACCACAGAGGCAGTTAGACAGACGCTGGCCTCTCAGGAGAACTATGAGTTGGAATCAACTCGATGGCAGTGAATTCGGTTGCTTTTGTTTGTTTTCAACATACCTCTCTTCATCTTAACTCTTAGAGTGACCCAGTGAATTTATACATGAATTATTTATAGTAAGACCTCAATACTTTGGATGAAATGCTGGAAGCAAATATTCTTCACCAACCTCATCTTTGTTTCTTATAGAAGTATGTTATAGGTTTCAGTTCATATAAATTCTTCGTTATGTATGTTCTGGCCTGCCAAATTTCCCATTGTTCAATTTCTACCATTGCTTCTGCACTGAATGAAAGAGACTCTTTGAGAGCAAAGAGCCTTTGTTTCTGTGAGGAAGGGCGCCCTGATGGGAAGCAAAGAAAGGCCGGCCGATAAGCTTTAGTTGTTCTTGGTCACTTGTTTGTACACAGATAACAGAGACCTAACTACAAATGAAATGGACTCCCTGATATACTATATCATTCATTGGGGGCCAGAAAGACATTTCCAGCCTTGCCCTTAAAGGCACACTCACCTCCCTTCTTCCTAGAGGTTTTGCCTCCCGAGCGGTGAGGACCTTGCATCTTTATTGCTGCCTGAGAGCCAGGGGCCCCAGCTAGTGCGGAAAGAGGAAGCAGCATACATCTCAAGCGCCTCTCCTCGTAGCTGGCATGATGCTTGATAACAGAATCTCTCAGACAACAGGCCCAGGCTGGGGAATTTTAATATTGTCTTTCCCTACAAGTAATTTTCAATGTTTATGCTCTGTGGAGCCCCTTTCGAGTGTCAGCGCAGAACAAATGCCAGTTTTAATGGACTTGCTAAATCATAAAAACTGCTGGCAAAATTGCATCTGATTAAAACAGGAAAATGTTCCATTATTCAGAAAAATTTCCCTGCAGAGGCTCACATGGGCAGCTGGAGGCAGAGAAAAGCAGGGAGGGGCAGATCCTGGGGCTCTTTTTCTCCAGGGGAGAGATGCAGCCCCACTGACAGCACCCCCACTCCCTTTCTTCCTCCCCGCCCCCAACCCCAGCCTCTTCGCTTTCCCCAATGGAAGGAAAATTGACATTACTCACTTCCTAATTAATTTCTATGACAACACATTACTAGCTGGGACATAGTATGTGTGACAATGACCAGCCCAGCTAGAAGGCAATGGGCTGGAGGAGGGGCTGTCAGAAACCTCTTGGTATGTAGGATCTAGGCAAAGCCTGCTCAACCCTGCCGGCCCCAGCTCTCCTGGCTGGCAATGAATTGCAGAATGAAATTAAGAGGTCTCGTGGAAATAAATCACCCGCTAGAGAGTTATTTCATAAATCATCTGTCGTGTCTGATTGGGCAGTTAGCCTAGCAGTCAGTTGACAAGATGGCAAGATTGGTTGACAAACGCCCTCCATTGTTCCTCTGTCTGGAATCGAAGAAGAGGCCTGAACTTCCTGTCGATCTGGAGACCCTGCTGGATGTTGCTGAAGGAGGCACAAGGCGAGCCGGGGTGGAAGAACAAAGACACCATGAGTGGCAGATGAGCCACTGTTCGTTGGTCCTGATGGGTTTAATTCTGATAGCAGAAACAGAGAGAGGGCCCGGGCAAGGCCCTCCCTGTCTGGACCAGCAGGCAAGACTGGCAATATCCATCGTGGTACAGCAAGCGACCCTAACAGAGTGACAGACAGCGACAGTTGCTGATTGGTTGTTTGGCGGGTTCAGTTCTGTCTTCTACTCTACACGGGGTGAGACTGCATTTAGCTGTAGTCAAGGAGATGCCGCGGGTCTAGTAGGCTGTGTCCTGAGCTGCTGACCATGGGTCCAGAGTTTGAACCCTGGATGGAAGACTGTCTACTCCCATAGAGATGGCATATATTTTGGAAGCACAAAAAGGCAGTTAGTAATACGCTGTCCGATAGGGCTGCTATAGGGCAGAATTGACTTGGTGGCTGAGAGTTTGGTGGGGTAGTTCATTTTTGTTGGGCTAATTTTGGTTATCTCATACTGGAACATCCTCAGGATCCCCTTCCGGGGTCTGGACCCTGAGCTGGGGTGGAGTGGAAAGTCTGGCCTTGCTGCCCTCA
The DNA here is from genome assembly GCA_004026705.1 of Nesogale talazaci. NCBI lineage: Eukaryota > Metazoa > Chordata > Mammalia > Afrosoricida > Tenrecidae > Nesogale > Nesogale talazaci. The sequence goes on along the minus strand of PVJH01022051.1, from coordinate 5,230 downwards.
GCAAATGACTAGCCCAGGCCTCAGCAAACTTTTAAGACTCAAGAGCCATTCCGGGCCTCACAATAATGTAAAAATTATTTGAGATCCATAGACATATGTTTGTAAGCACATTAAATCTCCATGGTCTGAATGTTATTCTTTAAAGTTTCTGTTTTACTTTAGAGCCACGCCTCCACATGGAAGAGGCCGCGTAAGGCTGGAGGGCTCAGCTTGGAGCCCGTGGGCAGGCGGATCCCAGGGGAAGCGCTTGGCCAGCAGGGATCCAGCCTGGCGTCATGCCCACCCTGTCCTATTGGCCAGCCCAGAGTGAAAGGGCATGGCAGTCCATTCCACCTCTAGATGTGCTTTACAGAGAAGAACAGGGCTGTTGGTCTAAATGGAGGCTGAAGAAGAAAATGGATGGGATTTGAAGTCAGATGACCCAGACTTGAGACCCCCAAACTCCCCCTTCCCTTATGAAGAGATCGTGGGCAAGCTGTCAGACATCTGCCCAGTGAAGTGCCCTTCACCAGGTTTTCATGACTGCCGAGCTGATGGAAGCCAGAGTGGCCAAACATGGTGACCAGTGAGCCTGCTCTGGAGTGGGGAGGGGGCAATGGCCCATCCTCCCCACCTCTCGATTCCACCTCATGGTCCCCTTGGTTAAGCTGGGCATGCTCTGCTTCCAAGTCTTCCAACACAAGGTTGTGTTTTGTTTTTTGAGGGAGGGAGGTTGTCCTGTCAAGCATCTCCATTCCTCTTGGGCTATCATGACTTCCAGTCTGATGGGATTCAAAGCTCCACCAGGAGGTCCCTGGTCAAGGGGCCCTTGAGGGCTGGGGGTGGACTCTGCCTCCTGGAGAGGGGTCCCTTCTCGATTGCAGAGTCTGCAGGGACTCAACAGGTCACCAGTAGGGCTCTGCCACCCACCCACCCATCGAACCCCTTGTTCCTCTGTGTTTCCCAGTCTGCCCAGGCCAAGTGGGCTTTCCCTGCTAGACCTGGGGGGTGGGGAGGGTTTTACCTCCTCTCCAGCCCCTCTCAGCCCCACACCCAACTGCCGCCTGTCACGCTCTGCCCTCTCTGCTGCAGAAATTATTTTTATCAACTCCTTCTTGACTGAAGAGGCACTTTAAAGAATTTAAAACAACATCACTATCTCCTAATGAGAGGGAAAAGAGACGCAGACACACAGAATTCTCTAGAGCTTTCCCGGAGCTTTCTGATGTCGCTACCTCAGGAAATATTTCTCTCCTCACAACTGGTCGAGGAACACCACAGCCTATTTTAGAGCTGTCCCCTCCAGCACTGGGCCTCCTTCTAGATTTTACAAACTCCTCACACGTTCAATACCACAAACTTCAAAAGTTGTTGGGGTTTTTTGTTGTTGGTGTTGATTTGTTTTATTCTGGAGGACAAAGTATGTGAATTGGAACATGAGGCCAGCCTCTCAGTTTAAGTGCTGCTTGTCAAGTGCTAACAATATACCCATCTCTGGTCTGGGTCATGATGAAGGAAACTAGGAGCAGGGGCTAGCATGTTACTCCTGTCACCACATCCTACATCAGTCTCCGATGCCTGGTCCTTAGTTCCTGACCCAGCAGGAAGAAGGTCATTTGTCTCAGATGAACCACTAGGTGAGCTCTTTCTTCATTCATCAGCTTGTTCTTGTAAGCCCAGAGTTGCAACCCTGGTATTGGCAACACCCATCTCACTAGGTGCCAACCAGAAAGCCAACCGAACTCACTGCCATTGGGTTGAATCTAATTCACGTTAGTCTAGAGTAACCTTGTTTTCTAGACTTTAGGTCTCTGGATCCCTGCTACTTCGAAACCAGCCCACCTGGCTGTACCCAATGTCTGTCCAGACATCCCCAAAGTGCTGGGCACTTATGCCTGCCTGCCGCTCAGCTGCAACCAAATCATGCCCAGAGCCTTTCCTAGCCCTCCAGCTCTCCAGGGCAGGGACAGTGGAAACTTCAGATGTTTTCCTCACTCCCAGGCCAGCGTCTGCCACTGGGTCCCTTCTCTGATGTCCCCTCTCTGTCCTAGCCTTCTTCTCCTGCCCATCAACTTCACCTCCAAAGATGCTACTGCAGTTCCCTTTTCCTACCCTTACTCCATATCCAGGGTTCCAACATGTCTTGCTTAGATTTAAAAACAAGCAAGCAAGCAAACAAACAAAAACAGCCCCAAGTCCACCTCCCGGTTGCCAGTGATCCCTCCCTAGAACGTAGCTTCTTCTATAGTGAAGCCAACGGACTCTTTCTGAAAGCACAGATGGGCCATGCCCTCCCCCCAGACCACCTGGATTGGTATCTTTTGTTGCCTTCTTGTGTCTCAGCAGCAGCCCTGCTACCTCGCTGGCCTCTTCTCCCCAGACAGAACCACTTCCTGTCCCTTCACCATGTGATTCTTCTCACCGCTGTGTTCTAGCAGTGGGGCGACCTTGTCAGGGTTAGCCAGAAACTTAATTCTCCAGAACAGTGGACTTTAGACTTAGATTTTGAATAATAATGGTCGTGGCAATGATTATGATGATACAATGTGAGCAAATACCTAGACTGCACAAGAAAAAGTCAATGAAATACCTAGCATCTCAAGGGCTGATATGAGTTATAAATGAAAAAATGTAGATGAAGCCAGTGCTATGAGCCTGGAAATGATATGTATTAATCAATGTAATCAACAAAATTCACCAGTTAGTTGTTAGTTTTGAGCGAATCCAACCCACCAATCCCACTGCTACTGAGTGTTTGTCGACTCGTAGTGACCCTCGATAAGACCCCCCCACCCCAAACCGAATGCACTGCCATTAAGGGGGTCTGACTCCCCATGCCCTGTAGGACAGAGCAGAACTGCCCCTGTGGGATTCCAGAACACCTCACAGGTGTAGACAGCCTCTAAACTGCCCTGTGGGGTGGCTGGTGGGTTTGAACTGACAACCTTTCAGCCAGCAGTGCAGCTCTTACTCAGCAGTGCCACCAGCTCCACAGATGCCTTGACTCTGCTTTCCCACCAGCTCACACTTTATGAAGTGCACCATGTTCCTCAAAAGATTAGCCTGAAGTGCTAGCCCTGTCCCTGAAATATGAACCAATGGGGAAATAGAAGTTTTCTTTTGTTATATGAATGAAGCCTTACCAACTCGGGTGGGTTCTGACTTGAGTCGCTTGTAAGTGGAGTTTTCTAAAAAGGGCAGAATAGGTGTAGCACACTGATTCTTAACCTTCTTAATCCTGCGACCCTTTAATTTCCTCATGTTGTGGTGACCCCCCCAACCACCAAATTATTTTTGTTGCTACTTCACTGCTATAATTTTGCAACTATTATGAATCATCATGTAAGCATCTGATATGCAGGATGTATTTTCAGTGTTACAAATTGAACATAATTAAAGCATAGTGATTAATTACAAAAACAGTATGCAATTATATATTGTGAAATATCTATTTCTAATGATAGATAAATGAAATTTTGTCTTGAAGCCTGGTGTAGCATGGGTAACAGTCTTTATGTTGGATACTCATATGTGGGCATGTCTGCATGTGGGCAGAGACCCCTGGAGACAGATAGAGGAGCCATGTCTCAATTCCTAAGACCATTGGAAATAAGTGGTTTCAAATGGTCTTAGGCGACCTAAGGCGGGGTGGGGGGTGTTGTTTGACCTCCAAAGGGATCTCAACCCACAGGTTGAGAACTGCTGGTGAAGAGGCACACATTGGGGAAGCCCTATGTGGGGATGAGAAGCCCAGAAATGCCCATAATTCCTAGCACTAAAGGAGGAGTGAGGATTGAGTAAATAGTGGGTCCCAGTCACCAGACCCACCAGGCAGTCCTCAGAGGAAGATGAGGCTGACTGCTCACATGAAAATGCACTGTCTGAGACGTCCTACACAGGGCTGCTATGAGCTGGGCTGAACTCAACTGGATGGCAATGGGAGAAATGGAAATAGACATGAATATTCCACTGGTGGCCAAGCAAAGAGAGAGGGATTGTCTAACCCTGCCAACACCTTGAGTTCTGTCATCTGAGCCCTGGTGGCATAGTGGGCTGCACACCGAACTGCAAGGTCGGTGGTTCAAAGCCACCACCTGTGGAGAAGGACAAGACTGACTTCCCCAGGAAAGATTTGAAGACTCGGATACCCACAGGGAGAGTTGCGAGTCAGGAGCAGTTAGATGGCAGTGAGTTCTGTTTGCACTTTCCAAAGTGTGAGACAATACACATCTGTCCTGAAAGCTACCCATTTGTGGTGTTTTGTTATGGCAGTCTTAAGTAACTAAGTCCTTGGATGAGTCCCCCTCATCCGAGTCTGGTCGCTGGCTCCCAGAAGTCTTCCTGGGCCACTTGGTCTGTCCAGATGTTACCCCCACGGACTGCTGTGCTGAATCCTGGCCTCCTCTCAGACCAAACGATGCCAGTTGGTTTACTTGCCTGCTTCTCCCATGAGTCCATGAGTCCCTCGAAGTCAGGGCCTGTCTCTTACAGCCAGGTGGTCCCAGATGGGGACGTACCCCCCTGCACTTAGCAGGTGAACAGAGAACAGCTAGTGCTGGAATCACAAAGGTGAAGCACTCTCCAACTCCATGCTCCCCAGGGCAAGACCAGTCCCATTCTCTGGGGCTTTTTTCCCCAGATGGATGGCCAGAGCAATGAGAAGCAGCATGGGGAATGGCCCGAGATGGGATAAGCATATGCTAGAATGAGCAGGACAATCAGCTTGCTGAGTGCTCCAGGGAGGGAGTTATCACTGTCGGCATATTGAATATTGTTTGAAATAAGTGGGCCATTGGCTGGGACATGGAAATTGCTTTTGTCATACAGAAAGTTTCATTTCAGTGGTACTTAGTGTAACCGGATTTGACTTGTAATACGGGGCACTTATAGGACCTTTGTGATTCCCAAGTACTTACTATACATTTGTGAGATGCATAGAATAAAAACATAGTCCAATTGTTAAGGAGATTGGCAGTTCCAATTTCCTACAGCAAGTCTTCAATCGCTCCCTGATCACCACCTTCCAACTGTGGATGGAGAGTTCACCTTCACAGGCTGATGGAAGGCTGGCAAGGGGAAAGAGGGTCACCTGGGGCACAGAGGGGTTTGTGAAGCGAGGGCGATATGCTGGTCTATCTCAGGATGGGAGAGTCTGGGCTAAGCCAACATAGACTCTGGGACATGATGACATTCATCATGGAACAGTTTTCTGAGGCGCCAACACCATGCTTCAAAATAGGCTGCTTCTCCA